>QGOB01000067.1:0-77443 GCA_003313055.1 Termitomyces sp. MG145 | reverse complement strand
TCCCCCGCAGCCGTAGCATCAATCACCCCTGCCCTCTCCTTGCTCATCGCCATCCCCCCAGGCCCCCGTCTCCGCATTACATACGACACCCACCTCCTCGCCGCCCAATCCTCACACACACAAACATCTCACACGCCGTCTCTGTCATTGCCGGAATAGGCGCCATCGCCGTCTCCTTCCGCCAGCGCCCCGACGGGCACATCGAAGAGCTCGCGAGAGTCGGCGGCTGGGGCTGGATCCTCGGTGACGAAGGCGGCGGCTTCGATGTGGGCCGCGAGGCTGTTCGCCAGATTTTGACAGATTTTGATGCGTCGTCGGTCCTTGGAGACCGCCGACGGAGAGTACGCTTACGAGACGCGTGTTGCAGACGTTTGGGGCGCAACATGTCCCGGAGATTTTGCAGCTTGTTCATTTGCCTGATTCCGTCGAGGGGCGGGAGTATTTGAGGCTACCGCGCGAGAAACGCCTGTCATCGTTGGCCCCGTTCGTATTCCAGGCGGCGTTTGAGGATGACGATGCGTTGGCGCTCAGGATTCTCTGAATGTTTGCTGGGCATCGTGGGCGTTCTGCTTGGAGATGGTACTGAGCGTGCGCAGAGGGCGGTCAAGGCACAGAAGAGTACGATTCGCTTTGGTGGATACCTTGTAGGCATTGGGAGGTACAGAGCCTTACACCAAGGGTCTTTCTGCTAAGCTTGCTGCCAGCCAGCCATGATGAGGGCAACAGTAGCTTTTGTTTCAATGCATGTAAAACATATCCGACGTATGATCAGCGACTGCGATCGTCTATGCACTACCAACCGATATCGGCCGTTCACGTACTGTTCCATCAACCTCGATTGCCTTATGTGTGAGGGTGTCCTGAAGCTCAGAGCCATATAGACCGAGAATAATTGCTCGAAGTGAGGTATGTATTGTCTAGCAGTAGGCTTCGATAGGAGCTTGCTGCGAATGACCTCATATCGGTAAACGAGAAAGAGGCCGGAGTAATCACTGCTGACGATGACTTTCCCGGGCTGTCTGTCCAAAATTTAAGCATCCTTGCAGGCATACGTCACGACGTTAGGACGGCGCAGGCAAATTTCTTAACGCGAATCTCGATCTTGAGCATCGACCGCTTCTTAGAAACAACGTCCGTGCTCGACACAATGGATAACTACGTAAGTCTCGGAGTCTTTTCCTACTTTCGGTGGATCGTAAGTACACGAGTTCCATAGAACGTCCCTCGATAAATGCTTCTTTGCAATGTTCATCGCCCATCATAGCTTAATAAGTGTAAGTTTCCCTCTTCCATTCTCCACTAACTCAAGGAGGTACAGTCTTGGCTTCATCAACTTCTTGCACAACCCTGCCTTGCGCATCATTTGGGCCTATCTCGGTTAAACTTGTGTTGCAGATACTGAGAAGCTAGTGCGACCATTGACCATCCATTTTCTACTCACTTCTTTTTAACTGTGCTCCGCATTATGTGGCGCGTTCACAAATCGAACCACTGCCTACTTGGACTTGAAAACACGGTAGTGATCCTCCTGCGGTCCAATCTTCGGTCCAATCCTCGGTCCAATCCTCGGTCCAATCCTCGGTCCAATCCTCGGTCCAAATCTTCGACTGGATTCAGAATCAACGTTTTAAAAGTTCTGCCACTAGTACTGCCCTAGATCCATATGGATGCTCATATGATCGGATATCCTTTTATCCAGAAGAAGCTTACTATCCTTACAACGTCCTTACGGCAGATTGGTAATTTTCATCATCTTATTTTCGTCGACGTGACCGTCAGCTATATTCACTTACTTCCAGATCAAATCGGTGACAGAGCACATACTCTGTAGCCAATCCGTGTTCTCCATCATGTATCTCGTTAACTCTGCAGCAGTAAATTTGATGCAGCACAAACTACGATTGAGGCGAATGTTTCACGGTCACCATTTTATTTCCAAAGTACTATGTCAAAGTCCTCAACTGGCCTGCAGGTTGCCCACAATGGATACTCGGTACTCATCTTGCTTCGATTTTTTTACTGGATACTCGGTCTTCATCTTGCTTCGATTTTTTTTAGATCCTGGAACCATTGACACCGACATCATGGCAGTCGGCACTCTCTTCGCTTGTTCAAAAATTGACAGGATCCAAAAATGACACCGCTGCTATCAGAGTGTGCACAAACTCCACTTTCACGCGCCTTTTCTTTGGGAGCTTCTCCAGGGCCCCCATCGCGCCGATCTAGAATCTCCTTGTTGACTGTTGACAAGTAACATGGAGCATTGACAGAACTTTGGAAACTGTAAATTTTTGATCGGAATCTAGAGTGAGGCGCGGAAAGGTTTAAAAAGAGCAGGAAAGGATGTATCAAATCATCAGTTTAACGATATCTGTGTTTTCTTACTCGAGAACAACTGTCCTCACGTACAAAATGTTTGCTCGTCTCGCTACTCTTATCATCCTTGTTCTTCCTGCTCTCGCCGTTCCCACTAGAGGTAACGGTTCTGGCAGTTGCTCCACTGGTAAAGTGATGTGCTGCAACGACGCTAGGAAAGTGGGTGTTTGTCTACTGTTTTCCCTCGATATCTTTCCCTAAATTTGTTTCATGATCAGGCCGATCTTTCTAAAGACGGTGGCGTTTTGGGTGTTCTCTCTGGATTGCTTGGAGATATTGGCATCTCACTTAACGGTATGGACGGATTGTGTTCTTTCTTTTCATTTGATGATAAACAAATTAATCGTTTGATTATTGCCCGAATAGTGCAATGTATCCCAGTCAGCGTCATTGGTGCCAATGGCGAATCTTGCTCCGGTCAAGTTGCCTGTTGCTCAAATAACAACGTTGTAAGTATCTTGTTTTCTATCAATGTATCTTAAATAGTCTTATTTATCCTGCTTTTTTAGGACGCCCTCGTTTCTCTGCAATGCATTCCTGTC
Source organism: Termitomyces sp. MG145 (assembly GCA_003313055.1). Taxonomy (NCBI): domain Eukaryota; kingdom Fungi; phylum Basidiomycota; class Agaricomycetes; order Agaricales; family Lyophyllaceae; genus Termitomyces; species Termitomyces sp. MG145. The sequence continues at coordinate 74,525 of QGOB01000067.1, read as the reverse complement.
AATGTCAACGTCTGAGCGACGTAGTTGGTACCACCCTTCAGATTGACTGGGTTAAAGAGGACCTTTGCACGTTACTTGTGATACTCAGAATTTTTTTCAGAATGCGTTGTCTATTGAAAGTAAACAGATATATTTACCCCGAAATCTCATGAGTGAATCTACAATGTGTGGACCTAGTCTTGGCATTGTGTCGACACTTGATTTGTTAGTTGTTTATCAATTATTCAAACTACAATTTGTTTGATGTATTCATGATGAAAAAAAAAAAAAAACAGAAAAAAGACCCAGTTACAACGAGAAAACCTTGGATTCATCAATCAATAAGCCATATTATATGCTATGTTGTAAATGTGATTAATGCAACACTATTGAACAACAACACAAAATTTTTGGGAATAGTGTTTCACTTGAAGTTCTCACGTTAACGTTGATTTACTCAGATGATGATGCAATATTATTCAACGGAGTGGTTAAATTGTTGCTAGCCATAAGTGCTAGCATCAAAACAATGGCAAATGATAAAATACATTCAAAAGTAGTACTTTTTGATATAAGAGTCATCATTCTTCATTTTTATAGAGTTTTCATTGAAAAGAAGCCCCCAGACAATATGGTGTAAGTCTGAAAAAAAAAAAAAAAAAAAAAAAAAAAAAAAAAAAAAAAAAAAAAAAAAAAAAAAAAAAACAGAAAAGCAGCCTAATCATTCTAAGCTACTAGAAAATATTTAGGTGACAAGTTGCTTCAAGTTAGCAGAAGTGTATTTGCATCAACAGTAGGGTACAGCATCATTACAGATACTTTCCACTCTTAGTAAGATAAGAGAAGCAATGCAGCTCAACATTGTCAGGTGCTGAAAATGTGTTGCTAAACTCTTGGATTCCTAACCACATCTTAGGTCGGGGTCTGAGGTTGATTTGATCAGCTGCTTATTGTCGGATTAATACCGGCAGGCGGCAGGACTGTCATCGGCCCACCCATGCTGGCTCATACTGTCGCGGGTTCCGAATCTCGGGATCGATCTCCGGAAGATACCATCCGGGTGCAGGGGGGGCTTTAGTATCGTGGAGGCCTTGCTGGTAGTTTCGGCTTAGAGGGAGCCATCAGATCAGGTGATCGGTCTGCAGACCTACACCAACCGAACACCGGCAAGCATTGCCGAGAGTAGATGGGTTAAGAGAAAATAGGGATGGCACGTTAGCGGCAGATAAGTCGGGATCTAAATACACGGAGAAATACCGTACCTTACTATACCGCGAGACCTAGGACACAATAACCCAAGCAATATTGCGAGTAAAAATAGGTCTATAAATAAAAATGCTTCATCCATCTTAGCAGTACTATAGAAGATGTAGCAATCAGCATAGTTCTTTTTCTAGATTTTGTTGTGACTCTGAAATCATCACATAGATATTCTAACTGTTCCAAATCTCAACTAGGTTTCTAAGATGGCTTTTGTCCCATTTTAGTACAGTAGATGTTCTGGCAAATAAGGCATTTGTTAGCTATTTTAGCTGTTTGACTTGGTGTTGGTAGAGAACTTAGTACTGGAGTTGGAATAGCTGGAATCAAGTAACTATCCAGAAAAGAAAGTTAGAACATTGATTGGTGTTAGGAGACTGTTGATCAAGCTGTTGACAAAGGTGCTTGGAAGTCTTTTTGAGAATGTTGCCAATATCAATAAGTTTTTCTATAGTGTCTCATTTGTTGCTAAGGTTTCATGAGACAAACAATTAGTGGCATTAGCAGCAAAAAGTGTTGAGGGATATTTGCCAGGAGTTAAGGGTGTGCTCTCATAGCATTTGACATGGGAAATCTTCTGTTACAGCTGTTTACATGTCACATAGTACTTCTGTCTTTTCTATCCACACAAGACATACCTATTCACACTCATATCATTAAGTCTAACCACCAGTCAATCTGGGACAACTAGTGCTTCTGACAAGGTTTTGACATTTACAGGTCATTGCTGTATTGCCAGCTACAACAAAACAATGCAGTCCAAATCCACCTTAGCAAAATATGTTTGATGCTTTGTTGTCAATTCTTTCAGTCAGCTTGGCAGGCCTTTCTCAGTGTTGTGCTCTCCATAGCACTCAGTCTATCACAGTTCTTTGCTCTCATCCATGGTACATCATTTTTGGATACTATGACAGCACCTTTCCATCTATTTCCATTCTTTCAACTTTTAGATAAATTACTCTGCCTTGGGATCTCCTCACTTTATTTGGAATTAACACTAGCTCATTGTCATCAGCTAGATGCTCCTCATCATCATTTCACCTTTGCTAATCCTTATCAGCTGCTTAATCTCTTCAAGATTGTTGTTTCATCATCACTGTACATACAAAATATGCTGGGTTCCAAGACAGGGACTTTGTATTTAGGGAGGGCTGAGGTCTGCTGGTCATGAAGTATCGCTTCTTTGGAAAGAGAAAGGGGAGGCATCGTGTTATAGCCTCCAATTGGATTCACAGGGCTGACCCAATTTTCTCTTGATAGTTCTTTATTTTTTGTTTTTGTTTTTTATTTTACCCCTTTTTCACCATTTTTCATTTCACTTCTGATAAGAGAGGGTGAGGATTAGAGGGAGGGTGATGGGAAAGTGTGATGGTATTCTGGACAGGATTTGCTGCTTTGTTCAAAGGAGGATGTCAGGAGTTGAGAGTGTGCTCTCATAGCATTTGGCATGGGTAATTTTTATCACAGCTGTAAATGTGTCACTTAGTACTTCTGTTTTCTCTATTTGTGAAGACATGCCTATTCACACTCATACCACTGAGTCTAACTGCCAGTAAAAATGGAACAACTAATGCCTCCAACAAGGTTTTGACAATATCAAGTGGCAAATCTTCAAGGAGGAAGCTCTTTGCTTGCACATAAATCAGTGGAACTTTGCTCTACAAAACCTTCACAGTTGACACAGCATGATGTTATAAGACAAGTATATTTAAACAGAAGTGAATATACTGATGCCTGGAATTCAGATGTTTAGGATAACTATGTTTAGGAATAATAAGTAAGTTAACATGCCTGGAATTTGGAAGTCAGGGATGACTTAAATTCCAGGATAGTAAGGTCCCTATCTCAAACAATGTAAGACATAGATTGATAATAAAAGTTTCAAGATGAATAAGTGTGTTTCAAATTTACATACTGGATGATGCTAATATTACCAGTTAAGGAAAATATGTACATAAATACTGGTTTTGAATAATTGAACAAGCAAGATAGTGAATCCGAAGCTTCAATTACCGAATCGTATCCCATATTTATGATCTTGTTATACAGTCAAAGGCGAAAACAGAAGCGACGGGTGATTAACATCTTGGAATGTCCTATGTCATCACCAGCTCATCATGGGTTGAGGTATGGCCGGTATCTTCCTTAGTCTGTGAGTCCATTGTCTGGTCCAATGCACGAAGGTTTTGAACCTGCCAAGGTCCTTACCAACTTCAATTACTGGTGAGCGCAGTGTTTTATCATCCAGCCCGTTGACAATAAACTCGAAACGCGCGACAACTTCGGTCATAGTTGGTCTCTTTTTGGGATCAGAATTTGTCATGGTCGTCAACCAGTTCCCTCATAAACCCTAACCCTTGCTTCGCTTTTGCGAGGCCGTCCCCACCCTAAGTTTGACCTTGTCAGCAACAGCGCCCGAACGACCAAGGGCAGGATACACACATCAAGATAGAACCCACTGATGAAGTTGCCTATACAATAGACATCCACGGCAAAAGGATCACAAGGTAACACGTCAAGGAGGGAAAACTCGGGAACCGACTTGTCTCCACCCCAAGGAGGATGTCTAAGATGAGGCGCATCCTCAGGAGGACAGATTTCCGATAGATCAAAATCTATAAGGTAGATTTAACTGGCTTCCTAGTACGGGAAGTTCGCCTTGACGATGGTCCCTGATAATCATATCTCATATACGGATTTGACGGGTGCGGTGGAAACTTGAACAAGGGCACTGTGTCCGCCATAAAATTGTTGAACTTGCAGTCGCTTTAGAGTGATGTTAAGATAAGTGGTTGTAGAATGACATTCCACCTCACCCATGAACGACATTGTTGATATGCATGAACTCAAGACCCTATAAGCAGTTTAGTTGATATCTAGTGCGATTTGACAAGAATCATGACCTCAAAGATTTGCCTGAAGAAGTCGACCACCTCACCAATTGTTCGAAAAGGTGGATGATGCGTTTTCAATAGATATGGCATTACGATGAGAGCATTCCGTCATCGCGAGTTGCATCAAGAACTTGACCATGCTTTTGAAGAAGTATCACTACCAGACCAACCCTAGAGACAGACATTGCCTACCTCAATGTATAGGCCATCTTCGCAATGCAACCACTTTTTTGAAGGGTTCCTTTCCCAAGATGGCACCCAGTCAGGATGATAACGGTCTCGCAGCGTGTAACCGTGCGCCTTGAGGAAATTGTAATGATCGCGCCAAAAGATCTCTGTCGAGGAGAGCACGCCAGGTGCGAAATTATCGTCAGGTGCGCCGCCAGTCATCAAGATGTTTGGATGAAGCGTCCTGGTAGTTTGAACTTATCGGGCTTCCGACGGCTTGTGTGACAGGGAGAACAACGGAGTTGATATCAGAATAGTAACATAGTAACGACGAGGTTGACCATTTAATCAAATAAAACCTCAGAGAGGACAATAGTAATGATGAGAGAATGTTTACTGAACTATTTGATAACGTGGTGTTCAATGTCACACGTCAAACTTCTCAACAGGGTTACCTTCGCCTTCAGGCTCTGGTTTTGTGATGCTTTTGTTCTCAATGGAGGTCTTTGACGCCAAATGTGACTACCATGAAGAGTCAATGATACTTCCCTTTACGGACTTCGTCCATGGCCTTATACGCTTGGGATGGATACTTTGTTTCTGCGTTCGATTTAAGGGCAATATCAATGTTCATCCGACAACTTGAATATCCCATCCCTCACTGCTTAAAGTGTATCTTCAATGTCTGGACTTGAAATTGCTGTCGGTGTATCAACCATAGGCGCCTTTTTGTCTGAGGTCTCACATGAGATTGCGAGAAACAAGTCATCCAAAATCCGACTGCCTCTAGCTTATGCCAAACAGCAAGTATCTCAAGCTTTAGATACTCTCGATAAACATCAAAAAATACTCGATCGGACTGTCTTTAACCGTTTTTACGGTAAATGTCAAAGGTTGGAGTTTCCTCCTCATACTGATTCATGGTCTGATGATCGTCAACCGATAGGCTCGATCAACGTATCAATGAACAACTGACGGAAAGTCTAGAGAAGAAGAACATCATCACCAAGACCCTTGAACACCCTGGAAAGGGTTGGACAGGCTCGCCAATTACAAGACGAGACCATGGGCCTGCTAATCGATGTCAAGGTATTTTTACAGAACTGTTGGAGGAAAGTCCAACTGACCTCCAATAGTTTGCCTCTTTGAGGGCACAGGCGGACCATGAGGACGCTAAGGATGCCAATATCAAAGGAAGGGCCTCAGAAGTAGCAATTGCAGCAGCGGAACGCAATACACAAAAGATCAGAGTACGGAAACCCGGGAAGCTCTTCCAAAACTCGAAGCGTCAATGTAATTTGACTTGTTATATTCTTATTATCCTGTTCACCAAAAAAAATCAGGTGCTGGGACGGACAAACCTTCTCTGTTCGTTGCTGATGTTATTGATGATACGACTGCCCAATGGGATGAATACAGGGCACTATTGCGCATTTGACAAGTCTCGAGTATAATCATAGCCCCTGCCGGCATGTATAAGTAATCAATGCTATCAGAGATTCCACTGTTCTTGAATCTTGTCGTCCTGAGAGGTTTCTTTCCAGATTAAAATCGCGACTGAAGTTGCGACATCTACTACCTTACCTATTCATGGTACGGGAATTGAAGTTAACTCGGAATTTTCATAACTGTCACTGTATTGATGGTTGCCATATAGTAGACATTATACAGCAAAAATTTTGCCACCGGTACATGAAGGACTTCAAGCAAAAAGTTGAGCTATCTTGCCTTGTGGGCACCTGCACCGAAGTGTGCCAAGACAAGTTATGTCAATGTAGCATCAACTGCTCCGACTCAGTTCACTTAGTACATTGCAAGAGCTTGGTGCGTGCAGCAGCGGGAATGGAATTATATGCATAAGTGGCCAGGAAGCTTCAATATCTGAGTAGCAAATGTCAGTTCTAGTATATCTTTCAAAAACCAATGTTTGCCCATAACTCCATCATCCTCAAGTTAGCGCATGACTTGAGGTGTTCCTAGAATCATGCATGATACGAGCAACATGAGACAAATGGAGGATTTGAATTGACGAGTTGTCACTATCCTAACGTCGTTGGCTTGCATTCAAAATGTTTTAGAACAAGTTTTTGTCGCAGCAGAATGCAATTATCTACAATCCATGGAGATGAACTAATACTAAGTATCCATCCAGGCCTCCTTGTTCCCTCTTTCTCACTTCGTAAGGGAGGATGGGGAAAAGATCTAGTCCGATTTTAAGTGGTCATCTAGAGGTATTCGTGTAGAAAGAGTGTATAGATAAAGACGTAGAGCTTCACAACAAATGATTGGCTATGCGAGAACAGGATGCTCGATCGAAGTGTCCTTCGACAATAGTAATACTTCGCGCTGCTTACCCTTAATGGCCTTCAGTCATTTCGCCATATCAGCATCAAACTGCAGGATCAAGTATAGTTGGGGGCTCAAAGTCTGGATTGCTCCATTCAGCTTCCCTTCCCTTTCTTTCTCCCGCAAATAGTCTCGCGGCCTCTTGCAACTGCTTAGATATGAAGGCTGCGGTAGGCTGCTTTACTTGAAGGAGGAGAGAGGCCTCTTCGTTGCGACCCTTTTTATTTACTCGAAGAGGGATAGAGATGCCTAGGGTCGTCAATTCAAGAAACACGAGACGAGGATACGATTATTCACGAACTCTGTTCCTTTGCATTTGCTTGCATCTCGAGCAGTTTGTTGACTGTGTATGGTGCCGAGACAGCGACGGTATTGGCGAAGCGCTTGACTACTTGCAATGGTGTATGTAATTCCACACTGAAGGTAATCTGGTCATTTCCAAGGACCGGACCTATCCTGGTCAAGGTATTGGAAGCGTCGCAAACATCAAAAACAAGGAACATACTGTGATGTGTTATCTTCCCATCGGTAGGTTGGAGACGGATTTGTCTTGTATTTTTTGCTTTTTCTGCTGCAGGATGCACGCACAATACTTCTTGAGCGCAAATTGGCAAGTGGCAGTTCTGGAAGACCACGCGCTGATATGACTATACCATTTCATTGAGCCACACGGAGAGAAAACAAAGATCGACAATATACTCGCTGAAAAATTGGATATTCTGTGCATTGAGCACCACGGATTCGTTTCTGAGCGATCAATTTGAACTTTAACTTGCAAGGATGAAGGGCGAATAGGATCTACGTACGACTCTGACAGCGAGGGCGAGTGTGATACCAGTGGTATTATCGACATAGTATCTGGAGTTTCAGTCATTGTGGCAAGATATCTGATGTGAGGTGTAGGAAAGAGGTAAGGGGAAGATCAAAGTAACGGAGGCCACGGGAATTTTATAACTACAAGACCCTAGAGGAGAAATGCTGTTAAGGTCTATGTAGGTGCCAATCACAAAGATCTATCGGCCCGTTGCCAGCTCCCTTGCACAGCACATTGCTTTTTGAAGCGGATGATGCCAAGTACACCCAACTTCTCACAGCTATTGGAGTCGTACTTTATCGCGAGCGAATCTTGAGATCGTCTCCATAACGTATTGTACGCACGTTGCCTTGAAGTTATGATGGGACAGTGGATAAGCCATTGACAGGAATAGAACATATATCGGGGAGGGAACCGGGGACAATTGATGAGCACAACAAGGAAAAAAGAACCGAAGGCATGCCCTTGTTTCTTGTCTCTTGACTTGAGAGAGGCCAGAGCATGTACTAATTGTCTTCAAGTATTTCAGCTGGCTCAACCTCAAGATACTCACGTGACTGCCATCACACCCACACTCGACTGTCGACAACAAACGTCCTCTCTCCTCCAGCGCCTGGCGCTTCTAACGACGACATATCGTACACAACTACTCTAGTATCTCTCTAAATATCTCGTCTTGCTATGGTAGCACGCTTTACATGCGTGTTTTCGTTTTCGGTGTTCGTCATCTCCCTCCTCGGATTCGTACATGCAGCAGTAGAAGAAACGGACAAGCTACGAATAGGGAACGAGACCATTGACAGAGTATGTATGATAACTGATTACGTCGGATATCTTGTACGAGCGCGGCAAGTGCAACGACACAAGATCTGGAGTCATGGCTTTGCAGTTGGACTGCGTTCCCTTGTTATATCCTCTCGGTGCTTGCTACGAATACTGATATATGATGTTTAAGACTGTGCAGCTACGAACGCACTCAATCTATGCGCCTTATATTGACCAAGACTTACAAAATCGGTCAGTATCCTTTCATCTCTTCATTATGAAACTCGTTGATTGACGTAATTACTCCTGAAAGATGGTGGGACTTTGGCGCCGACGCCTATGTGGTGTGCTCATCTTATGATCTACGTGTCGTCCGTGAATCTGAATATTTTTGTAGAACACCAACAAACACATCCGCTTAACCCAGAACAGACCCTCCCAAATGGTAAACAGCCTGCCTGTCGCGTCTATCCCCTTTTCACGATTTACCCTTATCAGGGATGGCTCTGGTCACGTCTTGCGCTCACCGCTGTTAACTTTGTCGTCGAAGTCGAATTCAAAGTACGCTGTATAATCACGGACACATATACCTATAATTGATGTAATCGTGTCAGGTTTCCGGTGATTCGACCCACCTGTTTGGTGATGGTCTCGCGATTTGGCTGACGAGGGAACGGAAAATTGAGGGACCTGTATTTGGCAATAAAGGTATGGTCAAACAATTGTATAAGGTTCACAGCTCACGATCCACGTTAGATAATTTTGAGGGTCTGGGTATCTTCTTGGATACGTGAGTCTTGATTTCGTTGTTCCTAGTCTGGCGCACGCATTGTTCGCCATTCCCAGGTATGCAAACGGCCGCCACTCCTACTCCTTCCCACGTATCACAGCTATGCTTGGTGATGGCAAAACACCTTATGACCAGGCTAATGACGGAGATGAAAACAGTATTGGCGCCTGTTCCGTAGGCCATATTTATTTTTGTCGTTACCCATGACCACAGCTTGAATATCTTGCCATCTAGGCCAACTTTCGCCGAACCAACGTTGCCACAAAACTCAAGGTCACATACGTCAAAGGCAAATTTCTTGATGTGAGCAAGTCGGCCTTTCTGTCTTAATATTGTTGCTGAGGGTGAATCCGTTCCCTAGGTTAAACTTCAACACAAAGCTTGTTTGTACTCTTCTTGAATCAGTACATTCCATTATCTGACTGTCTATTAAAAGGGGATGAGTGGACAGACTGCTTCCATGTCAAGAATATAACTCTCCCCACGAACCCTTTCCTCGGGTTTACAGCCATGACAGGAGATGTGTCGGATGCACACGAGTATGCCTTAACTCCACCTTTGCTATCCTACCGAAAAGCTAATTAAGGACTTTCTCATTCAAAAAATAGTATCATAACAGTGACAACCTACTCCGCGATCCTCATACATCCAGAACCGACGAAGCAAAAGAAGGGCATATTCAGTGGTGCTTCTTCGTCCACCGGCACCGGCTCCTGGTTCGGTTTCCTCTTCAAGCTTTTCCTCTTCGCAGGTGTATGTGTAGGTGGGTACTACGGCTACCAAGAATATCAAAGGCGGCAGCGTGGCTACGGAGGAGGAAACTTCGGGCTTGGGGCCATGGGACGTGGTGGTGGATTCGGTGGGTTCGGAGGTGGACCATATACAGCAAATAAAAGGGCTTTTTAATCGTGGCTGTAGTATATTGACCGACTCTCATCCTTGTTACTATGTTACTATATGTGATATCTACCTACACTACACTGAGGCAGCTATGGTGGTATTGGTTAAAATATGCCATGTTAGACTTGACTTAATGAACGCTATTATACCAAAAGGCTTGTAGGGTAACACCAAAACCCTATTGGGGGAAGCTTGCCACAACATTCGAAATGCACTTGTTCTTAGGGGAGGTTCAGAAAAAACGAGCCCGATACATCAAAATCACATGTCTCTTCTGTGATACGATCGAAGATGTTGATACAGGGTACTTGGTAAGGTATCTACTTGCAGGATGAGAAAGGCTATTGCTACTGACTACACTACTATGTATGTAATACTAACTACTAATGCTACCTACTAATGCTACGTAAAAATGAGAATAAGATGTGGAGTAAGAATACCGGGTTGGTGTACACTTAAGTGAAACATCCAACCAAAAAGACATGAACAAGAGATTGGCGCGGGGGGAGGAATGAAAAAGGCGAAAAGATCGCATACATGCGGGTTGAAGTGAACGACTACTACTCCTACGAAAGATCCAGATGCAAGAGATGGAACGAGAAGAGGAAAGCAGAGTACAACGAGACACACAAGGGAGACAAGAAGGATGCTTGTATTTAAGAAGAAATTTGCTGACATCCCGGATGATTCGCAATGCCAGAGGAAATGCCCTTCAGGCACGTTTAAACGCCGAACCGTGAAGCGAGCCGCTCCTGGATGGCAGGAGGAAATGATGCCGTTTGAGCAGCCCATGCTGCGGGATCATGCTGCTGGAAACCTTGAAGAAGTGTCTGGAACATGCTGAAAAGCTCAGGCGACGGCGTGTTCCAACGGACAATCGAGTTGCAGAACCAAAGCAAACTCTATTGTATAGAACAATGATCAATATCTGGCTGGATCAAAAAGGAAGAATACATACCTTGGAAATACCAGCAGGATTGGTTTGAACGAGGGTACAGAATCCACGGAAAGCAGAATCCTTCTCTTCGTTATCTCGAATTTCATAAAGAGCTTGACACCACGCCTGGGCGAATTCGGGTAGATGTGGAGCAACAAGACCCGGGTGCATCAGGCCGATGCGTCCTATTGATACTGCAGCATTCTCGTGAAGACTGCGAGGCGCTTTCGGGTGCAGAAGGATGGGGATTAGACGCGCGATCAGAGGATTGACCCACTGTTGAAATTCAGGATCATCTGAAATAGAAAGTCATCAATTGTGAACGAAAACAAAGTATCAATGACTCATACCACGCCCGTAGCGGAGCGCCACTTCACCAACGGACCATGCGGCGTTGTTAGAAGCAGAAATGAACTCGAGCTTGGGTTCCGGATCAAGCTGGAGGATCAACTCTGCCATGATACCAGGCATATGTCCGCGTAACAAGCTGAAACATCCCATCGCTAGATCGCCGACAAGGGCGTACGCAGACTGTCGCACAGGTGCCTGAGGATGCTTGAGACATACAGTAAGAAGATTCAATAAATTCGGCTGGCTGATCTGTATTAGCGGCTCAAGTTGTGGTCCGAGACCTTGTGTAAGGCCAGAGAGGAGATCGAGAGCGACGACAAGGAAAGATTTGTCGGGCTCATCAAGCTCAGGATTTTGTTGATACCGTTGATATTGCAGAAGCGAGTTGTGAACAATATTGTTGCATCGTTCGAACACAGGACTGGCGTATGGAAGGAAAGCTTGACCCATTGCGATGGTGACAGAAGCGAGACACTAAAATTTGGTCAACCCTCAGCACAAGAACCTCAAAAAAGCCAGCCCACCTCGAGCAAAGGAATCAAGTTCTCGTCGTCGTCCTTCAATTTACTCCACTTGGTGGTCAACGGAGGCATCAAAATTTCGACATAGCGAGGGTCTTGCAAAGCTCTCCCTACAGCGTCGGCCAGGGTACCAACAGCATCATACAGGATCAGCATGTTCTTGTGTTGGTAAAGGTCAAATGCGAACACAAGATTACGAAGGACGGGCTCGAGGTATGGAATGAGCAGAGGCCCAGCGTCTTCTTCAAGCGTAGCGAAAGCACTACAACCAGCTTCTTGAACCCGCTTGTTGTTGTCCAAGACCATTCGAAGAAGCTAAGAACATTTCAGCGCGAGACGAAGTGAAACTTACGACTTCACTTACACCTTCCATGGTAGGAATGAAATATCGGCTCTTATGCTCTTCAGAAATGTCCTGAGTAGTCCAACTAGCGTAACGTCCCAATGTCCAGCAGGTGATGGACCGCACAAGGGGCTGTACCCTAGTTAACTAATGCTGATCTTGCCAATATACGCTCTTACCTTGGGATCGTTGAGAGTGTTGATAAGATAAGGGACGAGGGTAGAGAGATGGGGCTCAATCGCCTCGATACAGCCTGAAATGAATGTTTGGTAAGATTCTCAGAACACAAGCTCGGACTGACCTTCAGCCATGGCTCCCAACGCAAGAATTCCACTCTCCCTCTGCAACCAATCGTTACTCCAGAGTTTATCCTTCAAAGGCGCAAGTAGAACATTCAGGAGATCCGCGCCAAATCTCACAGCGAGAACGTCAAGAGCAGCAGCAGCGCACTTCCTCAAGTTCCACTCTGTCGACATCTCGTCCGCAAAGTCATCATCGGCATCGTAATCGTCATCCTCATCAGAATCAAGCTGCTCTTCGCCGTAGGCACCGATGCGTGGTTTGGGAGGTGCGTCGCCACCTTCAGAGGCATCCCGTTCGAGGCCGTGGGTCTTCCCTCCATAATGGCGGGGCTTGATGTCCTGTTCCTTATCAGGGACGGCAGCATCCTCTGCATCTCCTTCCAGCCATAAGAGATCGTCTTCCCCATACACCATACAATCCAGTAAGACCGGTGCCACCTTCCCAAGTAATGGATGGAGATAGGCCGCCAAATCGGCATCTTCGGCGAACGTGAGCCAAAACTCACATGCCTCCAAAGCCACGTTCTCATTCTTATCCTTTGTGGAGTAGAGCATGTACTCTGCAACATTGGGCATTTCCGGCATGAGTTTCTCCGGGCGTGCTGCCAGAAGAAGGACTAGGGCTTGGCATACATGTCGGCGAACAGAAGGGTCGTCGTCAGAGGCACATTTGAAAAGACAAGCTATGAAGCTATCGATGTGCACAAAGAGCGACTGGCAGTTGATCGGTACGAAATATGACAGGCACGCCACGGCGTGCGAGCGCATCTTAGCCGAGGGATGCTCAGTTAGGCTCAGAAATTTGGGAATCATATAGTCCAGAGGACGGGTGCCACCGATCTCGACATCCATCTTGCGAGGGTAGTCCTCACAGGCCTTTTCTAGAGCATTGAAGGCTGCCTAAGACAGTATCAGTATCGATTTTGTCAAACAAAGAAAAACTAGAATGAAAACAGGTGACAGCTTATGTGGAAGAGAGTTAGCTGCCGAACACGCGTTCAACAACTACTGGCGTGGCTTGTTTTTAACGATGAACTGTCAAAAGGAACTTACCTCTTGCTTGTCAAGATCATTTGAATCCAACGCGCCTACTAGCAACTGGAGACACTCTGGCCAGTTTTTAGGTTCTAGAACACCTAAGAATGCCACAATATCCTGGCTAGCTGCGTTACGAATCATAATCGAGCTATCATTGAACGCCTCAAGAACTGCTGCCTTGACGAACTGAGCCACTTCGGGAGGTGATGACAAGATCAAACGCGAATTATTCTTGAGCAAATATCCTGCTATCGTTCGGATACGATCCTCCTCCTGTGTCAAGCTGCTGAGGATGTAGGCGAGATAGGCGATGTACTCTGGTGCGCGCGTAAACTGGTTTAGTTTCTAGAAGGGAAAAACGACATCAACCATTCAAAACATTGGAAACAGCGTGTATCGGGACACAAACTTGTGTGATTGAGCGCTGTACAGCAGTGTTCATGTCGGTAGAGTCATGGATGGTTTGTAGGATTTCCTGGAGACCAGAGGGTTGTGGTGTCCAGGAAGTCATTTTTGACGTAAAAATCGCGTTAAACAAGAAAAAAGATGGCGTCGACGACAAAAAACAGAGAACCTGGCAGTCGGTGGAAGAGAGCTTGGGTGGACCCAATATCTTCACCGAGATTTCTTTGTATGTTCCTGTTTATGCCACCATCTTGTCACAGATGTGACTCATCACGTAATCTGATCGATCTGTGGTGTCTTCTGGAAGCACACGGCGCGTCGCTCTGGCCGCGTGGACAAATGCAGTCCTGCACATCAAACCGCAGTTTGTCCTTGAGCGTGAGCTTTCCGAGTCAATCACATAGTTACTTGCTATATCAGGTTTGTGACAATCGATTAGACTGTCAACATATGAACCAAAGGTATTAATTTGACAACTCTGTAATTGATTACGAATAACATGGTGATAAAATGATTGGTCACCGATTTCGACCCATCTAGCTAATCTAGACTGATCTCTACCCAGACGTGAGAAAGAGCAGACTCCAATAGTACATAACCACTTTTATGTCGTATGAATGATCACAGCTTCATTAAGCCTCCAGAGCCATCTGCAGCTACCGGAGTTGCTGTTCCAGAACTAGGGACCGAATCCCCCGCCATGCTTGGAGAAGGGAGATCGGCAGAAGGCTCTAGCATGTAGGCATGCAGGAACTTCAGCCACTGTTTCTTTGATGGCACAAAGTGACCTAGACAAATCAGGAATTAAGATATTAATTGTAATTGAAACAAATAAACCCAAGACCAGCTTACCTCCATCATGACATTCAACCCGCCCTTTTTCCGAAGCAGCAACTAGACTTTGTGATCTCTCTTCAGTTACAATTATGTCAGTTTTTCCAATCACATGCAAGGTAGGCGTTGTATATTGATTATTGAATAATGGATCACAGAAGGGATCGCGAAGTCGAAACCCTGATACCGCGATACAAAACTGGCTAATAACACATGAGATCTCAGTCAACAACGATAATGAAGTGACTAACAAGGGCGGATGTGGAGGTTGATTGTCTATCAGGAATGAAGGAGCATGATGATGAGGCCTTTCCAGCTGTGGAAGACCCTGTGAGCGTGGAGGAAAGGAAGATTCGACCAGCGTACCAGAGAGGCTAATATGGCAGCAAACGCGGCACCTTGACTAAATCAACATCAGGAATTAGTCCGAATGGAGCCCATTTTCAACTCTCAGATTGAAAGCGAACCTGAAACCCAAAACGCCCTAGCATCGGCACCAAGACGCCGCACATCAGTTTAGTCTTCCAATACCGGAGCGAGGTGCCCGAACGAACTCACATCGAATCTGCGAGTCTTCATCACATCACGAATCAAAGCTAACGATTCGCTCAGGCCATATGAGACTGTCTTGTCTGGATTAGTCTTCCACCAGGCTCGTGGCATGAGGGTGGGATCAGCAGCAGCATTCGTTGCCTCGGCAGCGCCAAGAGAAGCCGCACTTGACCCGGGAAGGTCGACAGGTTGCAGAACATGGGGTGCATCGACGAACACTGGGTAGAATGGAGAATTGGAGTGAACATCGAGGATGATATGACAGTTCATACCAAGTTCTATGCTGTTTTCGCACTGTCTCCTGAGTGCGCCAAGCTAGGGGGAAAGCATACGCGCTGTGAGTATGACTACTATAACAAAGTAAATGTGACGCACCCGTTTGCTGAAGATTGAAGCGTTCTGGGAGTACCTGACTAAGGCTTAGAGAGTTGAAGGAAGTGGTTTCATGGAAATGCAGATACCCATGTAAGACGAGTACGGTCCGTCTGACAGCCATCAAGATGTTCGATAGATTAACGGCAAAGAAGAAAGCAGTGTTGACCAGCAACAGTACCAAGTGACTCTTTTTTGTGGGAGAGACCAGAGAAAACCGCTGTTATCGGCCAACACATGGTTGCCGGATCAATTGCGCGTATTTATGTAGATGTTTACATGTAGTTCATTAGATAGATTCTATACCTTGGGTATATATAATTATATCCTTGGACGGCGCGATACAGCATGTAAGAAGACCCCATGCCTAGAACCCACACATCTACTCAGAAAACCCGTCGTCTTCCCCTGTCGTTGTGAATTTCTCCATCACATTGCTGACTCGCTCGTACACAGCAAAGACGATGGCCTGCCCAGGTGCAACACGGAGGACGCGAGGAGTGATGCCCTTATAGAATGATCTGACGCCCTCCTGTTTCCACATATCCGAAGCAATTGCAAATATACGCTGGAATGCTGACACACCGGGTGCAGCAGTAGCCTTTTGAAGTCCTGAGATGATACGAGTAGAACGTTAGAGTGTTAGAGGAGAGCAATGAAACACCACAAACGAGTTTTTATTGTGTCAATTGGCGCATTCGAGAAAGGACCCATGGCTCCAGAGATTAAGCCGATGAACATATGCTGGTAGGAGGGAAGTTCAGGCAGATCTGGTTGGAGCCGATGTGCCAATTTTTTGAGTTCTTGATATGCCGTGAAATTCGCACCTGAAAAGGACAGTACGATGAATAACGGTGAGATGACAGAAGTTAGTTATCATACCCTGATTCGTAGCTTGTCGTAGTGCAGTCAATGATACGCCACGATATAACGTCGCAAATCCTTCTTCGCGAATGATAGTATATACCGCGTGACCTGCATTACGGTATCGGGGAGAATCAAGAGGATCGGCTAACGAATGTTGTTGTGCCTGCAATCTTATCTTGACAACCTCCATAGGATTGACGACCAAGACAGCTTCCGTCGTACCAGCACCCAACCCGGCTGATGCCCGAAGTCAATGAGTTGCCGAAGGAAATCGAAGGAAGGCGTACCAAGGAAGATGCCGCCGACACTGGTTTTCCCCGTCTTTTTGTCGGCAAGCCACCCCTTATACGCCTCAAAGCTCGCGAATCGAATGGCCATCTTTGGCACGATACCCGACAAGACGGCACCGAGACCTTTGTAGAGCGCGAGAGGCGTTTCCCGTCTCACAATGTATGCTGCAGTACCGAAGACTCCTCTGGGCTTAGTCTATGCTACCTTCAGACAGGACGCACTGACTCAGAAAAAAAAATACTCACCCCTGGAGCCCGCCCGGACCTGGAGAGCTGCATGCGCACTTTGATCGTGTCGAGTGGTTGACATACTAGCTGCGCGAGAAAAAAAAAAAAGTTCGTGTCAAATGAAGAATATGATAGGAGCTGGTAAGTACTCACTGCTTCGCATGCTCCAGCAATGCCTCCGGCAGTTATATGAGTCGCGAAGCCGACAGGTTTTTTGTTAGAAGAGCGAGACATGGAGAATATGGGAAGGGTTGATCGTTATGAAAGCCAGAAATAAGCGCAGCGGGATCGGGAGTAACAGTGTATTTAAACACATTTGAAGCCGTAGAGAGGAGCTATCAAATAACATGTGAATGGCATCTGGAACATAACCGGATTTGCTACGATGCCGATGTCCGCCTAACATCCGCCTCGAATACTCTGCCATAAGTAAGTCATTGAATTTTCACGCTACGCAAACCCGTTCTTTTTACGACACGACGGCTGTAGAGAAGCGAGATTTAGTTTACTGAACTCTCTACAACCTATCTCGACCGGTTTTGATGAGGTCATTTGATGAGGTAAACTTTTTTCCGCTTGACCCCGGAATAGTCCGCTCTCGGCCCCCGTCGTGTATTGCACTTGTTTCTTCTCACCCATAGACCTACATTCTGATTTCGCATGGACATCTCTACAAAGTACGATGTCGCTGACAGAAAGTAGCATTGCTGGGTCAATGAGGCTCGCAGCACGCGGTACAACATGCCACCTGATCTGAATGAAACTTTTCCAAGAGGGTAACACCACAAGGTGGCCAGATTGTTGGTAGATGATAATCGCAGCAAGTGACTATATTGCCATGATAAGGCAAACTTGTGATGCCGTTGGAGGGTGTACGTGCAGGGACTGCTCAGGGTCCAATATTCAGGCTACCTCAGGGTGGTAACCCTGAACATGACTTATGATCAAGAGGAGATGTTGTGAAAGATAAGGGGAGATTGCTTAGTAAGGTACAGTGAAGAACCCTCCAGAACCACAACAAGGGTAGCAAATCTGCTATAATGAGTAAACCCACACACAGATATAAATACAGGCTTTTTTTTCTTTACCATGAGATCCCCCCACTTTCACCCAACCTCCATCTAGGACATTTCCCACCTCAGGTCTCCTCTGTCATGCAAGCCGGGCCATCCAATGCAGCTCCGCTCCCGGCTGTCCATTCTTCACAAATCAAGAAGCGCCGAATTCCCCAGGCCGGCATCGCTATTATGGAAGGTGAATCACCGAGTCATCCCGGATGGGTATTATCAGGCCCTTATTCTCGCGATTTCAGCATGGTTAAATCAACATGGCCCAAATCCCACTAAAGAGGATCGTAATGTTATGTTATCCAATATAAGGGTCAGTTTCCCAATACCAGGCGCAGAACAAGGAGGCTTTGTCTCACATTCAGTTTCCTTTGTTAAATGGACAGCTTATTCCTGGAGGGGAAACTTATGATGACAAAGGCATATATGACTGGTTTAAACGGCGCAGACGCACTGCAAATCATCCTTGTGAGGCACCTTGTCTCACTTTTACACGGCTCGACTCAAGAAAATCTTAGATCCGTCTCTGTCCTTGAAAGCCATCAAATATCTCAATATATTGGTTCTCTCGAATCCCTTTCCCTTACCTGATCTTATCACGGCATGGGCAGACTTGCTCCATGCAACTGTAGATGATGTGACAAAATGGCTCGCTGAACACCGTTCCCCTGTCCAACACTTACCGACGCCTGTCTCAACATCTCCTGAACCTGCGTCTGAATACCAATCGATCATCAAAGCAGATCCTATAAACTCGCCTGTAATCCCTTCACGTAATGTGCCTAGCTTCTGCTCTACACATGTAAGTCCTTTTACAAGTTAACCTGTCGTACAGTCCCCTTAACCTAGATATAACCTTCAGGCTCGAGAACCGCATGCTCTTTCGGATCAGCAGCTAATCGATGCTATATCAGAAGCGTCGCGGCTCAAAAATACTGTGACGACCATCCCGAAAACTCTACAAGAGTTTGAATCTATGTTTGAGCCTTATCGCGCTCGTATGGAAAACATCATACACCAAAACGAAGCCTATTTGCACCCTTAGAATTGTTGTATACGTATTACTGCAAGACCTTGTAAGTGTCACATTATCTTGGTTATAGTGGCTAGACCCCTAAACCTTTCTAGGGTCCGCCTAATGCTTTCTAGCTTTCTTCACCACTTGCAACTTACATTTTCCTGCCATTACTGACACCTATAGTATACCACCACCTCACATTGCAATAAGATTACAGCTGTAAATTACATAGCAACCAATCAACCAACCATAATATGTAACAACGGTGTACAAAGAGTTAAAGGCGCCAGTCTTTAAAAAAGTCGTAGTCCTTTTGGACAAAAGCGATCATGAAATCCGCAACAGAACCACCTACAGCATCTGCATCATCTTCAACTTCAAATTCTGGCACAATTCCACTTGTGCTTCGTGATGGAGGTCCCTCAGATATTTCTTGGTGGTCTAAAGATTCACTTGTTTCGCCCCCAAAGTCCGCTTCATCAGCACCCTGCATTGCAACCTCCTCTGTCGCCGCGACTGCTGCCGCACGGACATCCTCTGTATCCTCGAACTCTTCCAAGGCTTTGGATAGCGCACTTTGGTCGCTGAAGAGAGAACGCCAATCGAATTCACCCTTTTGTATGACAAGAACATCCAATGATCGCTTCTGGTTGGCTTTCCGAAGTAAAGCCTCTTCGACCGTGTGCTGAGACACGAAGCGATATATATGAACATCGCGAATTTGACCAATGCGGTGTGCTCTACAGATACCTTGTCAGAATCGAACAGGATACGATGATAGAGCAAATCATACCGATCTTCGCACTGTTTGTCCATTTGTGGATTAAAATCGCTGTCGTAGAATACAACAGTGTCCGCGCCAGTGAGACTAGGAATAAAGTAGATATTGGGTGCTTAAAGATGATAGAACAAGTCTTACTTGATACCGACACCCCCTGACCTTGATGAAGCAATGAAACAAAATATTCGTGGGTCAGCATTGAAGCGTTCTGTAATGTATTGACGGTCTTCTATCTTCGTAGCGCCATCAAGTCGAAGATAGAGGTATCCATGAAAGTTGAGATAGATCTCCAGAATGTCGAGGATTTTTGTCATCTGAGTGAAGATGAGGACACGATGACCACCGGCTTTTTTCTCGCGTAGAAGACGAGTGAGTTCTTGAAGTTTTCCGCAGTCATACTGAAGAAGCGACGGGTCCGGAAACGCAATCTGTAGCTTCACAGCAACCTTGTGCAACACTTCATCAAAAGTCATTGGTAAATCCGCTATAATGGCTTTGCATCCGGGAAGCGTGAAACGCGGTAGATCGAGTGCAACGACGGCGGGAGTCACGAAAGCAAACTTTTCGATTATACCGGCCATGTCCTCAGCACGCTCGATGTAGGATTTGATCATCGAATTTACGACGCACAGAGACTCCCAACTTGGTCGACGGCCGTCTAAGGAAGATTTGGGCAATATTGGCTCATAAAATTTTGCAACAACTGCAAGCTTCTCCGAGCCATAAATAGGTTTCGCTTTGCAACGAAGACGGTTCAAATACCCGATATGTGACCAATGAGCAATTGTCCTTGCACGTTCCATATAGGCAGAATACTTCCGAAACCCGATTATAGTTCTAAAATCTTTTGGAGGTGGTTCTCCGGGACTTTCTGAGATAAAAGGTAGGAGAGAAGTGGCATCCAAAAGGCGTGTCGTAGTCGCAGCAATCAGCGAAACGTCTTGGTCACCAATGAACTTCAATCCAAGCAGGCGGAGGTTCAAGCATTCCTCCGGATCTTGTAACAGGCGACGCCGTAGTAGAAGTTCTTTGATCTCGAAATCCGCCAAAGCCGATCGCTCCATGGCGAAAGATGTGACAATTGGCCGTACTTCAAAAAGATCCGGATGGTTGCAAACTTTGCGGAGTTGCATAAGAATATTGGCAATCTTTTGATATACACCAGATTGTAAAGCATCACGAGTTTGGGCACGGGCCATGAACTCATCGTAGAGAAATCGCTGACGCTTTGACAGGGGGCAGACAACGAGATGGTCGTACTTGCTGGGTAATTCCCTTTCAACGTCGCGTTTCATTCGCCTTAGGAGGTAGGGGCGTAAAACAGTATGTAATTTGGCAACGCGCTGCATAGTAGCGTCGTCATCAGCATTTCCCATCTCAATCGCCTTTTCGACGGGATCTGAATGGACGTCAGAAAGAAAACAAAAACGGAAACAGGAAGGCTTACTCGAAAACCAATCACCAAAATCCTTTAAACTCGCAAAATTTGCACCCGACATCAGAAATTGTAGTAACGCCCAAAGCTCTGTGAGGTTGTTTTGGAGAGGTGTTCCAGTCAGGAGGAGGCGTCTGAAGGAACGAAACATAAGAAGGATATTCCACCGCTGAGATTTGAAATTCTTGATCATGTGGGCTTCGTCAAGGATCAAATAATACCAAGCTTTCCTCTTGAAAATGTGCGCATCCCGACTTGCGAGAGTGTAAGACGTGATGCAGACGTTGAAGTGATGTTTATCATTCCAGCCCTGTCGAAGCTCTTTGCGACGTTTCTGACCACCATGATAACTCAGAACCCTGAACCCAGGAAGAAATTTTTTGAATTCCATCTCCCAGTTCAACAGCACACTTGTTGGTACAATCTGTTCGAAAACGCTCAAAGTAATGTAACAAATAGATATACATGACCTACAATGAGGTGCGGTCCCCATATGCCCCTGTCACAAGCGAGATAGGCCAACAAGGCAATCGTTTGGATGGTCTTTCTAAGGTCAAGAATGAGACGGTTATACGCGGCAATGTGGAATTAAGACAGACCCTAGCCCCATTTCATCTGCAAGGATCCCATTCAAGTTATTAGTGTGGAGGCTAGCAAGCCATTCCAGTCCAGATTGCTGGTATGGTCGAAGATTGCCCCTCAATAATAAAGGCGGGAGAATTTTGGCATCAGTGCTCCAATCGACGGGAGCTACTGCAAAGGGCTTCAAGTACTCAGGTAAGGCGGTTTCGTCTTCTTTTCCTCCGTTCGTTGTGTCGCTAAACGCTTCGCCTGAATCCTCCCCAGCTTCCGATGCACCGTAAACACCGTTCTGTATTTGAGAGTCGTCGTCCTCATCACCTAACACGTCCGTTTGTGGCGCACTGGGAGAAATGATTGGACTCGTATGATCAGGCGAAGGCAGAGGGGTCTCGGCATTTGGCTGCATAATTATCCCATCTGCAGGATCGGAGCGGTTATCACCAACATTGAGTGAAGCACATGGTTGCGCAGACCAAACGTCTCTGATAGGTTCTGAGAACATATTATCGGCAGGTGATGCGGTAGTAGATAAATGATGGTGATCGTCATGGTCTTCAATATCTAGCTGAAGAGGAGGGGCGTCTGACGATCTTGAAATTGAACTGAGGACAAAAACGGGTTGCGGTAGGGAAAGGTGATGTTGGGATTCCATCTTGATTGTGTCCGAAAATGGCAGGGACACCGACTTGGTCGGCGATGCTCGTTCCAAGTCTGCAGCCAGATGGATACTGGGAGCAACAGAATGTAGAGGGCGCGGTAAGGAACTCGTTTGCTCCAGATTCGGCAAGTTCCCGGTTGTAGCGACTGACGACCCATCAGGCGTTTCATCGTCGAAGACAGAGGGAGAATGAAGCTCCTCAATCTCACTCGGAAGTATTCCAGTCATAGTGTGAGAACTGCCTAGCAACGCTCGGGTTTGAACATCTTCTGCATCGGAGTCATCAGCGTCATCGGCATGGGATGACACCTCGTCAATATAACTTCCCACGGAGCTCTTGAACACTTCATCTTTCCTGGCTTCATCCACCACTCCCTCCTCATCGATGTCATCGCGTTCAACAGTGCCTTCTCCTTCATTTTCCTCCTCGGAACTCGCCCTATTGTCTTCGTCTTCATTCTCTTCTTCTTCCTTATCAGACCCCCAAGCTCCGTATGTAAGAGACGTACTGCTTGAACGGCTACAAGGATGCTCGCCTCGCGTTAAATCGCTTTGCTGAGTCTCGAGAAGTTGGCCGCTTTGATCTAGAATGGCGTCTAGATGTTCACGACCACGACGAACCTCCTCGGCTTCCTGTTTGAGGCGCTCCTGCTCTCGAATATGCTATAAGTAGTACCTATGTCAGATTTAAGCTTCAACAAAGAGTAAAGATGAGCGTACAAAGATAGCCTTTTTCCACTCATCCGTGACCATACGGATCATAGCTTTTGCCAAGGCTCGCAACCTGCGTTCTTCCTGGATTTTGAGCTTCTCTTTCATTGCTTCTTGACCATCCCAATATCCCCGGACAGCCTTCGCCCACTGACCGGCAATCTGCTGCCCCGATGACTTTCTCCTCCAAATTTTGCCAACATGACATGCAGCATCAACGACAGAGTCCCAATGATCTTTTGATTGTCGCGTTGGGGCCAGAGACTTCGACATGTTCTCTTCATTGAATCGAAATGTTTCGTTGAACATTGGCAGAAAGCCCCCGTTCTTCTGAAGTCGCTCTGCGCGTTCTAAGATTGACACGTCTGTTTGCACTTGATGTTCCAAAGCACTCTCTTCCACATCGCGATCATTGAAAGTAAAGTACGACCTTAGGAAGGCGTCCACAGAGGAATTGTATTGCACTGGTGGAGGTCGTTGTTGGGGATTAGTAATAGGAGGCGCAGGTCGACGAACGAGAAGTTTGACACGTTTAATACTCGGCTTCGAAACAGCTGGAGGTGCAGAAATAGACATCGGTTCATGTCCTGAATGAATGGGCAGCTTTGGAGAAGACAAAAGCGACTGTACCCGAAAACAATCAGCGAGCTGACATTCCAGATAACGAAAAAGTTACCACTTCAACAGGCTTGTCTGTATCCATCGCTTTTTCATTGTGCGATTTAAGCCTCCCACTTCTGCGACTTTCGACGGAAATGGACTCATGACTCTTGTTCTCAGCCAACTTGCGTTTCTTCATTGGCCTGCTTGTAGCTTCATCGTCATTGTGAGGGTGCCTACGAACAACGATGACAGAGATAGCTTCTTTTGTTGGTGTCGGATCGTCATCAAATATGCTAAAGTTAGCACGCTCAAGACGCCGTTCCGCAGCGTGTCCTTTGGCCTTCGAGCTACTGGACTTTGTAGCTTTCTGTAGTAAAGCAGCGTTCGTTGAAGTATTCGCTCCTGCTCTGGGTTGCTTATAAGGGACGAACGCAGGAGTCGGAAAGGATGACAAAATCGTTGGTGTCTTCAAAAATTGTTCATGCTCTGTACGAGTACGCCGAGTTGAACGTGAAGAGGCAGGAGCTGCTTTGTCAACAAGATTGTAAAGAGACATCTTGTACTGAGGAGAAGGTCCATAAACGTGTTACATCATGTTCACAGAATGACATACATTATGAAAGACTTTCGAGTTGTCCGTCTTGGCCTCCTGTAGAGTTTATTAAGTTTCCATACCAAAATTGGATATTGGAACAGACTTTGGGACTGAAGCCAACCATGTTGATGAAGTGATCCATGTGGAACATTTCTCGAACCTTCGTAGCTTCATAAGAGGGATACAAGGATACAGGTTAACGATAAGGGTGCGAAACGTACCAATGTGTCATGGCGGTCCACCACCGTTTGGAGCTGCTTTTGTTTCTGAGATATCAAATCCTCCCTCTCAGCTTCAAGGCCTTCCTGAGTTACCTCAGTAACCTTCTGAGGACCACCCTGCTTTGCGTTGCCTCGCGCCCTGCCATGCTTACTCCCGTCGCTTCCAGTCACAAATCCACGTCCCTTTATTTCTTGACCCTTGTTATTCCGTATCCCATTCACCGACATACAGGTAAATTCCAGCTGTCTGAGTCAAGCTCGTGATGGAGGTACGCGTTACCAGTAGAGTCCGACAAGTCAAGTTAGGAAAATCAATGACCGACACTTCGATCTCCTAAAATACGAGATGGTTCATCAAGATTCTTCAACGCAACTAAAGCTGAACGCGACCTGAAAGCGATGAAGTAATCCCGGATAACGGTGGGAGCATGCACCCTGGTGGATGAAGGTAAGTCTTGATTTTGTGTAGCATTATTTTTTGCAAGTGTGATATTTGGTTGACAAATAAGGCCCTTGAAGGACAATCACGACGAGCAAGCATTGATGTACATACGATATATATGTATATATCGATATAAGCATACATACAAGTGTACAAGAAAGATCTCAGCGACGACCGGCTCGCAATGATGAACTAAGGGTAAGATACAGGAGGTAACCTGAGGGTATGATGAAAAATGTAATAACGTTCCGTTGCGTTTGGACATTGAGCCATACATACAATTGCCAATCGTTAGCGAGTCGTAAAAGCGTAGGTATAGATGTGCAACGTATTATCTATTGATGTTGTCGTGATAGCTGAGCTGTCGTGATTTTTCTAGCAGAACCCAGGTCTTGTTGTGTTTGCATTTATGGCATATCACCTGCGTACTCGAAATCTGGAAAGGCGGGACCAAATGTATCAGGTCCTGGTTGTCCGTATTGCGATGCAACATTGTCTTCTGGATATTGATCAAATCTTGGACAGACAGGTCAGAAGGATGATAGAGACGGGGCTCGAAGCGGAAACTCACGCGCTGGCATCTCCATCGCCACTGATCCTGGGAAGATATGGAGCTGTGATCTCACGAGCTTGTAGCTTATCCCAGTCTACCTCCCGGAACCATGGATGAGCAAATACATCTCCAGCACCGTGTCGCATATTTCCGTAGCGCTTCGAAGGATCACTTTCCATGAGCTTCAGAATCAAATCCGTTGCAAGGTTGTTGAAGGAGGGCCATTTAATGAAACTTGGGCCATTCAGAATGCGCTCGTAGAGAAGAACAGGGTTGGGGTCGGGATGGTGATATGGCGGAAGTCCTGACAGCATTTCAAATATCAAGACGCCGAGCGCATACCAATCGACACTTTTATTGTATCGCTGTTGGTTAACAATCTGAACGAATTGGATGATGTGTGAGCGGCTATAATAGACATGCTGACAGAAGTACAAACCTCGGGCGCGAGGTAGTCGGGGGTACCACATAATGTCCACGTCGTTGAAGCGCAAGGTTTCGCGAAGCCGAAGTCTGCAACCTTGATATGTCCGTCGTGATTGAGAAGGATATTTTCTGGTTTCAAGTCGCGATATATAATATTGACACCATGTAAATGGTTGAGCGCCAGTGCGACTTCCGCGGCATAAAATTTTGCTACAGGGTCAGGAAATCTCTAAGAAGTGACGTTAACAGGAAGGCCGTCGTGGAGAACGCTAGGCCTACATTAGACCTTCGTAGAAGAGTGAAGAGTTCACCACCTGGTACGAAATCCATGACCATGTAGAGGTTGGTTGCATCCTGGAAGCAGCCCCAGAGGTTGATTATGAAGGGATGTTGTACGGCCGCAAGGATATGTCGCTCGTTGTTGGTGTGTTCTACTTGCTTTAACCTGACAACCTTCTCTTTATTCAAGACTTTGATAGCATAGAACCGCAAGTTATGTTTGCTCCGTACTGCCGGAATTCGGACTAAAGAGCGGAAGTAAATAAACCAGGAACGTACCAAGGTGAACCCTTCCGAAGCTCCCAGTACCTAATGTCCGTTGTACGATGAAGTCAGAGAGACGGTATGAGCCCGTGGACCTTTTGACGACTCGCTGTACCAGCGTCTTCGGTCCCTCTTCTACACTCTCCAAACTACCTTCCCGCTTGTTGCTCCATCCGCTGATAGATGTTCGCGTGGTAGATATTGACCTTCGATAGTCAGACTGCGAGCTGGAGCTATGTGGGGACGATATCGGAGTCGGAGGAAGCTGCTCCTCATGGTCTGATATCGATTCCTCCTCAATGATCTTAGGGTGTCCTAAATGTGAGCCGAGTTTACCAGCCATTCGCCTTATAGATATCATAGAAGAGGGACTGAAACTAATATGGAGAAAATGAATCAAGAAAAGGAGAATACGAGAGATGATGACAGGAGTGATACAAATTCTCAAAGGAAAGCGATCTCATAGAAAGATCCTGTCATTGTTCATTTAGGCTTCCAAATTTGGTTAACAACAAACAAGTTGCCTTGAGGCTTACAATACCTAGCCGGTGCTGAGCAAACAAGGCCACTTTCAACTGAGAACAAGGACAAGTTTCCATCACGCTCGGCTTAATTCCCAGGGATTTGATAGATCCGTTTCACCACTTCGTCGACCCTGTCATCTAACTACAAATCGAATCTGACTAGTGCTGTAACTTGGACAGTCACCTGCGTACTTACTATAGAAGAGGTAGCAGAACAGCTGTCGTGAGTCGTTGAAATCCGCAACAATGTAATACTCAGCGCTCAGCCCTGATCCTAGGTGGTTATTTTGCGAACACCGCATTGGTCTCCAGACCAATATCTTGTATTTACTCCAGTCCTAAATGATTTTGTGGAAAGATTAGAGCGTGAGACAGGTAATTTATCTCGGGACACATTGCTGATTGTCAGATTTAGGTTTCACTCTCAAACATACCTTACACAAGCCGTAAGTATTTTGACAGAAAACCAGGTTCTAGTACTGCGAGCTGCTGGTAAAACTTGTTTGAACTTTTTGGTAGGTTTCCCCTGTTGGTTGATACAGTCTTCCTCGAACGTTACCCGTGTCGCTGGGCTGGCACACACCGGGCTGATGATGCTTTAAAGACCACGTTGGCAATCGAGGTTCTTTTTAATTCAAGATACTCCCAGGAAATTGACGGCATTTTTGAATCAGTCTCCTTTGTAGTTAGCTATCGGCTTCCAAGATTGTTGTAACCGCCAGAATTGAAGTATGTAACCTTTGCTTACTCTTTTTTCTCCATGCTTATATTACCGGCTTTTAAGTATTCGTGGAGCATGTGACGTTGATTGAACACCCGATCCTTGATGCTGCGCCACATTTTGTACGCGTGCGGTTGACTTCAAATGTTGAAAAAACGAAAGTAGACTTTATTAGAGCGCTTAAAAAACGGGAAAATGCACTTGGAGCGTTTATGATCGTTGGATAGATGATTCCAGATGTGATTCAAGATGTTTCATCATCAAGTCAGGTGTAGAATGTTCGAGGCATGGCTGTCAAAACTATCAATCGACATGTAACAGTATAAAGTATACTTGTTGAACTTGAACAATGTGTCTCTTGACTCCCAATATCCTTCATGTTTGCGGTCGTGTGGACGCAATTTTCTCTGACGTTGGGCACTCCCTATGGCCGAAAACCTCAATCGTCAAGGCACTTGGAACAGCTCCTCCCATGCCGATATACAACTGTCCAGGATGGATAATTCACCGATCACAAGTGTCAGAGCCTCTCTGGTCAGTTGCATGTTGACGGGCAAATTCTTGAGATTGCATGAGCAAGTAATTTTGCAGAGAAGAAAGGTACCCACGTCTAAAATCTCATTCAGGTCACCAGACCCCGGGAGAAGCTTCTTTCCAAGCTGGGATTTCCGCGCTGAGCACAAACTGATTATTGAGCGAGCAACAGCAACAAGAGAGGCATCCCTTTCTGAAGACACTGGCAGCTGATTAATGTTCTCCCCTTGTTTCACGCCCTCTAGGGAAAGCTGATACTCCAAAAGTACTCTAAGATTGGTCGTAGCAAGGCTGACTTGTTCTTCCACGCTACCCCGATCATCCCGCGGACATTGAGGCAGAGCAAGCAGCGCCCAGAGTTGGTGAGAGACTCTTCCGTCGCTATCAACGGAGAAGGAGCCGTTCTCGTTATCTTCGTGAAAATAGATCAGATTAGACTCAGGGAAACGAATGCATGTTCCATCTTGACCAAGGCGGTGTACCACTGCCATACAATGCGCTTCTAATTGAGGCAGATCTGTATATAAAGCGCCAGAAAGATCGGTGCAAAACATAAGCGCCTCAGTGAAATCCCAATCAATTTGATCATTGTCGTTAACATCAAGGGAAAACCCATATCGAGCCAGGAGCTGTGCGTTCGTGAGGCCTTCGCCATAAGTATTGAAAACTTCTTCGCCAGGCATAATTTCGGTATTGGACACCATCTCGTAGTAGGAATCATATTCTACGAGCGCGTTCGAGTGTAATGGATCAATTTTCCCGGTGGAAGGCATGGACTGATTGATTGATTCATCGGCATCATGAGGACATTCATAGAGGGATCCACATTGTGAACAGACATCAAACTCAGTCTGTGAGGAAAATGAGTGCACTCGATCAAGCAACATCTTGAAAAGGTACCTCAATATGTACATGATTAACATGTGAATGATTAAAACTATGCTGAAATTAGAGACTGCCACGAAGATGGATGGACTGGGCTTACCAATCGGCAATGGGAACCATAGAAAGACCATGGTAACCATCCACAAGAAATGCCCTTGAAGAAACAAGGCTATAAGCATGATAGAAACCTTTCAGCGATATTGTGGTTGCAGGGGCGAATGTTTGATGGTTGAAGTAGCGAAGGAGGAGCGGCTCCGCAACCGTGTCAAAGTAGTCATCCTGAGCATTTCAGGATCAACCAGATATCTCTTTCGAAGGAAGGAACTCACAATATCCTCCAGTCGTACGCCTGAATCCGAAGTGAGTATTCGGTACGTTCCGGTGCCTTTGAGCCATTCCAGTCCTTCCATTCCATCATTGATATGATTTATATTCGAAAAATTTTTGGCCCAAAAGAGGGGAATGGGAATTGGATTGCGTGGAAGAGACTGTATGTATCCGAACCAACGCGACCTTTCGCCATTCAGTCTGAAAGATATTTTGATTGGGACGATGCAACAAGTCGTTTCGTTTGGTGGCTTACATCTCGACGTATAATGCAAGCGTCAGGGAAAGTGACGCAAGAGGCCCATGAAGGACCGGTTCTATATCTCCAGACAGGGAGCATGATCTCACAGATATCACTAAGTCTTTGTGGATAAGAACCACTAATGATTGTATGAGTCGCATAGCCAGCTAACGAGTACGTACGTGGCTTACGGCTGGTTTTTGCAGAGATTCGCTCGTCTTTTGCATAAACTGCGATACAATTGGTTTCATCGGATCGTATTTCCAGCCGGGGGTCAATCCAGATGCTGTTCTCCTTGCACCATCGCAATAGAGTCGGCACTGGAGAAGCAAGAGCCATGCAACGGCACGTTCCGTGATGACATCACAATTCAGCAAAATCAAAAACTGCTCTTCTCCCTTGCGCTCATGTCACGGCTATCAGTATTCAATATCTTGCACAAAGGAGTGGTCTATTCTCTTGTAGGTCTTTCTGTATGGGGAATCGCTATGAGCATTGCTGTGCATCGAGATACCATTCAGCGTGGTAAAGGTCGGTCCATTTCGAAATCCTTTTTCTTTCCTTTCTCTTACTCTTACCCCTTCGGTTAACACAGAGGTATGAGGCTTTTTGTAGAACAGGGGACAATTGGACTCAAACACATATGACGTCGTAGTATATGGCTAAGAGAGAACTAGCTGCTCAATTGGATAAAGTCGTATGTCACATGGTCTATTCACGGCGATACTGTTCTTGGTCCTGATTGTCAAATAGCAAGAGGAGAAGGAAATCAGTCTCGCGGAAGCTGCACAAGCTGCTTTACCTAGCCGTCGTGTTTGAGATGTAATCCAACGGTTGGTCTGCTTTGAATACTACATCTTTTAGAACTATGACAAGTCGTTAGCTAGTTCACATTGCGATCGTCTAAATGGAATTTCAAAGCTTTGCTCGAGCACATGAATAGACATATCGATATGAATACCTATATTCTATACGATACGACAACTATGGCTACACTCGGTACTGGATCGACGAAAAGAAAAAGGACCATGCTTAGAGTTATGTCCACGAGTATTCTGAAATACTGTTCAGGTTGCAGTCTAGAGTGTTCCAATTCACCATGAACTCTGCTCATCGATTCACCAGTGCCCAAGGTCGACTTTTTCCCGGTCGAATCCTATCTCAAGCCAAAGATCAACGCCTTGTACCTTCTGGCTGTCTTCGGCGAGTCCAACGAAGCCGACACGGTTGTAGACACGCCTTGCTGGGCTGCCGTTTGCAACATAGAGAACCACGCTTTCTTTGCAGTTGGGCCCAGTGAGTAAACTAACAATGATTCGTGAATTGGTCAACTCTCTCAAATTAGAGACAATCAAGCAGTCAACTCACTGTTCGCAAACTCTTTGAACAAGACGTTGTGCGCAGCCCCTAGACTTCCAGCTCTCCCTCGTAGTGACCTTTGTGATTGCTGCGACGCGATCGCTATTGCGAGTGAAAGCGACGATCGAAGCTATCTCCTTGTTTCCTCCGAGTTTTTGTGCTTCATGGACCCAGACTTGTTTCTTATTAATTAAGTTAATCGCTTCCTGCCGCGCTCGAGCCTCTGTCAGAGTGTACGGTGCCTGCCGACTGTAAATTTCTGCCTTGGGGTTGTCAATGGGAAATGGGACACACCGAGACACTTGCAAAGCCGTAGCAGAGTTCCCCGATCTCCTTTATGTCTTCGTGCACCGCAGGACGCAGGAGATATCCTTGGAACTCGTTGACTGAGGGGCGTCGCAAAGTTTGGATTGTGCAATAGCTGATTTTGGCGGCATAATATTCATGGTTATCAGCTAAGCCGACGCCAGTGTGTCGTGTCCATTCGTCTGCGAATATTAAACTGACAGGCTCGGGTGAGAAGATTGAGTAGACCCTGGAGGTAGGTACATTTTCGGCCAATTTTGTGACTAAATTCTGAACGCAAGGTCGAATGTAGCTGTCGACCAGGCGGTCGGAGGGGAGAGGTGTGAAAATAAAAACTGGGTGTGGACCCAAGGGGCCATTCGTCACAGATAAGATGAACTCGATCTCCGAATCCGTACTGCAAATAATCCACAAAGAGGATCCAATACTGTCGGATGCCTCTTTGGCTTTGAGGGCTACTGGGAGAATTACATTGGCAGCACGGGGGTGGTCTTGAAGTACTCTCCAAGCCGCTTGGGGCAGCTTCTTAGCGTCTTTGACGCACTGAACGGATATATCCGATGGCAAGAAAGGCATCGAGAACGAAGAATGTCGAGAAGGTGGAGGACGGGGTGTGATGAGAGAGCCCCAAGGCTCATATATATATATGTATGTGTACCGATCTTAATGAGCCTTGGACAATGTGCATCTTCCCAACCTAAAACCTATGAAACAAAGGGTCCGTTTCTACCCCGGAACGCACGAGCTGTTCTCATCTACCGCTGCTCTCAAGGATCAGTTCAAACAAGTCATCCCTTAGCACCGGAAATTGATGCATCACAACTACTATCGTTTTTTTTTTTCCGACTTAAACTAATCTGTCCTTTTTGGAGGAAGCCTCAGCTACAGCACCCCTACAACAGCCAGGACCAGAGTTGAGGAATCACAATTTCATGCCCAAGTGTAGAGCGCGGCCTCTCAATCGATTAGAGAAGATTTGTCAATTTCTGAAGCAATATTGAGTGGATGTTACTCATTCCGATCGTGATGGTTCCGACTCGGACGATCTAAGAAAGCACAGCTGAGGGTTGATGTCAGAGTCATCATGCTTAAGCGCCCTCTTCTGCATTTGGGATCCTGCATCAGATGGTGTAGGCTGCTGCCGCAACATATTTCTTCATCAGTTCAGTGCATGCGATCGAGATTGTTATTTTTCCAGAAATGTATGGATGCTGAGTACCCATCTAAGCCTGTTGGTCTTGCGGATGGTTGTCAGGGACACTTCATTAACCCCGTGACGGATCAACGACCTATGCCGGATCACTCCAAGTTACTGCTAGCTTTGCTTCTCCGAGGCACCACTAAAACATTTGTCATGGAATATGCTTGGCCATCTACCTTGGTCAAATTGGTTTGAGGCTATACCACTCTGTACAACAACGCAATTTCGTTTTCCAGAGAAGCACATAGCTAGAACATCGAATACTCCGATCCGAAGTTACTCCTCATCTTTGCTTGATCTTCTTCCTCATCTAGATCCGAGGTCTCTGTATTCTCAATTGGAATATATTATACAACCATTATCACGAGTCTTCTGACGTTGATAGATGCTTTTCTTGATTCTTGACTCGTGCATATTCTGCAAACCTCGAACCTGGCCCCACCAATAATCTTTTTGATCATGCAAAATCTATGATCATATGAGTTCTTCTACAGCATCTCAGTTGAAGTCGACGCAAATCGCCTCTAGGAGTACCAGATGAATGTCAAGAATCCCGCTTCTGCTTGACCTATAGGCTCCTGAACCCCGTCCCGAGGCCATCTTGGATGATGGCGGTGCGCCTCAAAATGTATAATGGATAGCTGACCTGCCGAGTTTCATCATCTAATTGATATCCGCAAAGGGGTCAGGTAGTTTTAGGAGTAAGGCACGGCGCTCGGGCTAGTTAGCTCCTTATCCTATGACAGAAATGATTGCCATATTTGCTGACAATTTCAGTGCTATGATTATTGTGGAATGATCACCCTGTGATTGTACAGAGCTAGACCACATAGCATGGTCACTTCGGGAGTACGAGAAACGTGTTTTGCCTCTGCTTTTCAATGCTTTTCGAGATTCGACCGCGGAAGAATCACTGCATGTTGTAACAAAAAAGAGACACAAGCCGAATGCTTAAACTTCAAAGGGATGTGAAATATTACTATTTTTGATCGAAACATGTCGTTGACAAAGACCAAAGGATCATATACACCGTCATCTAGGATCCTTCTTCATGCCTACAATTAATGGGGTTAGAACTATTACATGGAAAATATTTGGGCACACTGCATTCAAGATTTCGATTGGTTGCGTGAGAATCGGGAAACGCCGCCCTCCTTGCATGGCTATACCTAGACCCCACGGCAGAGTGGAGCTTGTTACACGTGTGGGCGGCCTTTCGACGCCCACAGAGTCTCCAAGTACGGCGAGGCCATCTCCTGGATGGCGGCAATGGATGATAGCACTGCATGTTTCTGTGTGAAGGAGCGCACAGCCACTATGTTGTAACGACACAAAGATCGCAAACTCAGGAGAGTGTACAGCATAACGTAAGGGAATTGAGAAGCAGGCTTGGATGAAACTGAGTATGACGTTTAACTAGCGAAAGTTTTCGAAAATTTCGGACCAGTAGTAGTCCTCAATCGCAGATTCAAACCTCGAAGTTTTCTGGAGAAGGAAACAGTAACCGGCAGCGATGCCTAGACAATCTATATTCATATTTGATAGAAACCAAGATCGATGAGCTAGTGCCAACTTTCGGTTAGTACCGCTGGCTTTTTTGCACGTTTTTTGACAACACAGCAGGACATATCCACACCATATGCACGCCACGTTTTCGTGAATGATAGTAAGACAAACAAAGATAAGGCTTAAATTGGGATCGCACGTTTTGGAGGGTCATTGGCTTGATCGACGATCTGGCAGTGATTGTGATGACGGCGCCGAGTGACTTATAACAGCCAACATCTCTAACATGCAATATATCAATATCTATATGTTTATCGGGTCTCCGCAAATTGCTGATCATGATGCGCAGTATTTCCAACTTGAAAGTGGAAATCAATCATTTGTGCCCTACAACGGCCGGAAATACCGTTTGGCAAGGGTTTCTGAGAATATGGAAACAAGGGCGCTGAATATCATCGAGCAAGATGGGAATACTATACGTCTGGCTTAACTCCCCTTGATTTGTTTGTGCTCGGAGAATCATTCTGATCTATGTCTTCTTGTGAATTCTGTGAAATCGAAGCAATACATATCAGATGGTCCCATAATCGCAGGCGGGTGACACAAACTGGCCTGGGAAAATGAGTATGGGTTTAGGATCCAGGTTCAAGGTATACGAACCACCCTTACTAACTTCAGCTCATCATGACGTCAATGTACTAGTGCTTTTTGAAGATGTGATGGGAAGAACAATTGACACAGCTGGTGTTCGGAGAATCTTTGAGTTAGAGGCATGCTCTGTAAAGTCAATACTTATAGTAGTATTAGACTATATCACGCACTTGCCTCAGAACTATCTTTGCGCACGGGCACTGTAGTACTGTATAGCTCAAGTGTGCTCGAAACAGCCCGACTCATGTCCTATTTATTTACGTAACGCTTTCACATGTTAGTTAGATACTGACTTGTGAAAGTTCCATACTGATGAGCTATGAAATCAATTAAACGCGAGCTACGGCAGCGCTCCTTAAATGCTATCGATAAGCCACCAAAAGGGTGTTCAATATCAGATGAAAGATGAATCATGAGAAGGCACGGACAATTCAGAGCACACGGATATCAGGAGATTCGGCATCCCTTCAAAAGCTTCTTCAGGATTCAATAGCGTAGAAAACGTTGGCAAGATCCCTCTGAAGTACTACAAGTCACGAACTAGGTGAACGTCGCATATTGGCACGTTCCCTTTGACGTGTCTGTGGCATACTTCCATGTTCCATGAACGAGACAAAAACAGAATATCCATACATAAAATACGAAATATGTAAATTCTCTACTAAATATAAGGGATTCGCACAAGATTGACGAAAAGCCGATGTCATCGGAATTTCATCTCCATGTTGCGGGGGTCAACGTTCCCTTTCACTTGTCTGTGGCATACCTCCATGAATGAGAAAAAAAAAACAGAACTCGATATGGAATATTAAAGATGTCAGCCTCGAATCAAGGGATTTGCACAAGATTGACGAAAAGCCGATGTCATCGGAATCTCATCTCCATATTGCGGGAGTCAACATTGTCTTTGACTTGTCTGTAGCATACCTCCATGAATGAGAAAAAAAAAAAAACTCGATATATAGAATATTGAAGATGTAAGCCTCGAATTATCTAATTACAAGGGATCCACAATAATTGATGAAAAGCCGAAGCCATCGGGAATCACATCTCCTTATATCTCGGTCATGGGTACATAGTATCGTAATTCCAAGTTGCACACCTACATACGTGGGGATATCATTCTACCCGGACAAAGATGGCAAAAGTGCAATGAATCGATTGAAAATGCCCTATAAAATGGCAGAAAACAGCTGGGTATTACATAAATGGTCCGACAGGGTTTTCAAAGCACGACGGATAGGTAGGTAGTAATCGATTGACACATTATAGTACACAAAAAGTAGCGAATATTGGGATAGATAGAATGGTGACATTAGGCTACTCTAAATCATGACGCGGTCGCATTGTTGTAAATCAGCAAGTTGGGGGTCTTGCTAGGAAGATCAGTGAGACAGCCAAGTGTCGCCATGTTGAGGAGGGCCGTCTTCATCTGGGCCGGGGTCATGATCTTGCCAGGGATGGGGGCAAGTGGAGATTCGGGGAGGGAGCGAGTAGGGATGAATGAGGATATCCAGCGAGGAAGTGTAGCTTGCATAACAGCATAGACCGATGAAGGAATGACAAACGCTTGCTCAGGCCGGATTAAAGAAAGAAGGTTATCTTGAGAGTCGAACGTTGGGTTGAACTCTTTGGATGGGTAGATGGACAAGAGATAAGCAAGAAGACCGGCAACATGAGGGGAGGCCATTGATGTGCCCGAAATGGTGTTGGTGGCACCCTTTGACCCGATCCAGGTAGAAAGGATGTTGAGGCCTAAGAAAAATGAGTTGATGGACAACGTTCGGGATTTGGCACATACCAGGACCAAAGACATCAACACATTTTCCATAGTTGGAGAAGTAAGCGCGCTCGTCGCCGAGGGTCGACGCACCGACAGTAACAGCCTTCTCTGCAGCAGCAGGCGAATAATTACACGCATCGCGGTTGTCATTGCCTGAGTATTATAAGTCATATCGCTGATTCAGAATAGCACGTCGACATACCAGCAGCAACAGCGAAATGCAAGCCTGAATCGACGGCAGCGTTTACAGCTTCATCAAGGGCCCTCGACTTACCACCACCAAGACTCATATTGGCAACGGACCCTTTGTGCGTTGTATCGCCTTTCGAGAGTGCAACCTTGGCCTTGCGTAGAGCCGCATCGGAAGCAAAGACAACACCGGCAACGACATCAGACATCGTGCCACTTCCGTTGGAACCAAGAACCTTGACAGCAATGACATTGGCCTTCTTCGCAACACCGTACTTGCGAGAAGCGATAGTGCCAGCACAATGAGTGCCATGACCATTACCATCCTTATCAACGTCATTCAATGGGATGGTCTTGCCCCAGGACGCGCGGCCCTCGAATTCGTTGTGATCGATGTTGATACCGGTGTCGATGACGTAAACGTCGACACCCTCACCGCCGTCAGAATTGTATAAATACTTTGTGAAAGTCGAAAAAGTTAGCCTAGGACGATGGCTAATGCGGGCAAGCCCCTGAACGAGGACGAGTTAGTCGGTCAATAGACGAGCGCCAGAATGTGACTCACCCAAGGTGCACCCTTCTGGACAGCCTGTGTGTGAACCATTTGGTCCTGTTCGACATACTCCACCTCATGCCGGGCTCGCAGCTCTGCAACGACACTATCCGAGAAACGACCCGAATAACCATGGAACTTGTGCGAATCATAGACGTGCACGAGCCCCCCATCCTCTCCAGGGAGAGGATCTGCATTGTGAGCGGCCTGAAGGAAGTTTATATGATTGGCAAGGAGAGCTTGCGAAGCACCACCAGCACTGGGCTTGAGCCTGACTATGTAGGAGTTGTTGAGGGTGACATGAGGATGCTCGGCGACAATGAGTGGCGCGAGTGACAAGGGGGTACTTATGGATGGAGAATGGTGAGGATGAGTAGAGAGCGGTGTCGCACTCGCTGTGGAGGCAATAGCTATCGCTACAAGCGACCATTTGGCAAATATAGTCATGGTGGGTAAAGGAGAACTTGAAAGTCCACCACCGCGCTCTCCCTGATAAGGGGGTTGTGTTTGTCCGTGTTTGATCACCGCCCAAGCCCCGCCACCTCGGGATCCGCGATTCCGCAATGCATGTTCAGAAGCATGAATAATGTCTGATATACACGCAGAAACGTGGTAGCTCTTGCCAACACACGGCCAGATAACAGCAGGTTCAGTCCAACTGCTGGTTAATCCGAGGAACACGCTATCAGGCGACACGTATCGCGAACCATGGCCTTTTGCAAATAACGTTAGGGTCAGGAGCCTTCTTCGACACACATGACATATTTTATCAATGCAAGCTTAGCCGAACCTGGACCATCAGCCGCGCGTTGACCTTTGGGGTCCCCATGGTTCCATAATTACTGATGACCGAATAAATATCACCCATAATTAAACCAAAAATTAATTTCATTTCTACCTACTACTACAACAACTCCACTAAACATGCATTTGTTGACATTCGATGCACCATCTAAAAGACGCACACCAAAAGAACCAGCAAAAACAAGAAAGGGAGATAAGAGATCCCCCGACGACACAAGCCATGACTGCAGCAGCAAGGTCATCGCGTCCCAACGTTGCAAGCAGAGCGTCGAGAACAAGGGCGGCAAAAATTAGATAACCAATAATGGAGGCAGTGCCCCCATAATAGTGGTTAAACTATTAAGAACAGATACTACACTTGATCTAAGCCAAAAGGCCAGAGTGGTAAGGAATCAAAGCCCTCAGTGGGCTCCTTATATACCGTTGGCATATCGCACGGACCATCCGCAGCTGATGGGATCAATGAATAATTAATTTTGGTGTACTCCCAAGTCATGAACTCAAACACCATCCTCGATCTCTCTCACAAACTCGACTCCAACGTCCAAACCTACCCAGGCGATCCCGAATACACATGCCGCCCCTGTGCTACGGTCAAAAAAGACGGATACAGCGTCCACTCCATCTCACTCGGTTCCCACACAGGTACCCACATCGACGCCCCCTCTCACTTCTTCGCAGAAGGCACAACAGTCGATCAGATCCCTCTTTCTTCTCTCTTCGCGCCTCTCGTCCTCGTCGATCTCTCACAACAATCTCTCAAAGACAGACAAATAATAACATGGCAAGATATCTCGTCTTATACACAGCTCATGCGCCCGGGTGTGATCTTGGTCATCCGTACAGGGTGGTCGGCTTACTGGGGTACCCCAAAATACTACAATCACCCCTTTCTTGAACGAGAAGCCGCCCGCAAAATTATCGAGCGAGGCATACGGATCATCGGTGTGGATACTTTGAGTCCAGACGAGACTCAATACCAGGGCACCGGCGGTGTGCATGGATTCGGGGCACACCAGGAAATCTTGGGTGCTGGGGCCTTGATCGTTGAGAATCTGACAAACCTCGATAAACTAACTGGGCAGACGCATATCGGTCTCGTACCCTTAAACTTCCAAGGATGTGATGGTTCCCCTGTCAGAGCTTTTGCATGGAAAGCAGAACAACTATAAATCAGCATTGCGTGGGTTATCGACATGATGTTGCTACGAAATAAATTATGTAAGGTGTTGCAAGAATGTATGGCATGAAGGTCATGAGGGGTTTATGAATGAAAGTCATTGGAAGGTATAACGTCTATTCGTATGTTGTCGTTAGTATCGTGATCTCTCAACGAGTGCGATGGCATCAGCGACGCTTTCCCTAAACGCGTCAGCGCCGAGAAGGTCGACGATTCCAGCCTTTGAGAAGGTTTCCCGAGGTCGAAGCGATAAGTGCGTGATAAAGAGCCCTACGCCTCGGTTCTGAAATGTGATGCAGTTCTATCAATGCTTGTTTCAGTAACCCAGCGAAAAAGGACCCAAACCTTGTACTCTTCGAGAAGCTCAAACATAATTTGCGCAGCTCTGCAGGAGAAAGTAAGAATCAGTCGTCAAAAGTCAATAAAAATGACTCACGAAGCGTCAATGGTCTCCATGTCCGCCAAATGGAATACAAGTACAGACGCTTGTTGTCTGCGTGGGGCTTCAGATGGATGACTCTTCTGCACGCCATACAATTCTAGTCGGCGAAGACGTTCTGTAATTGCAATTAATCTTTATATAGTAACGGGTGCGGAAGTTGTATATACCCTTGAGCTGAGCGGTGTTGGCTATTTGACAAATTCTCAGTATATGAAAAAGCAAACCAACATGGTGATCCACACACCAAAGTCAAGATTTTCGCGTATACGAACGATGAGAGTACCATCCGACCTTTCTTCTGCTTCAGGATTCTCGTTGATTGGTTTCCATCTGTCGGTGCCCGGAATACGTCCCTGAGAAAAAGTTTGGCATCTTTGAAAGAACAACAAGCGACATGGGTCTCACAAGGATCGACATACGAGCCCTCGACGACCGATGCACAACGAGCAGCAAGGAAACTATTAAGCTTACGACAACTCCAACCTCCACATTCCAGAAAATGGAGAAGACAAAGGTAAGTGCCATTAGTGTGAGGTCAACCCATGCACTCATTCTACAGTGGACCAAGGTCAGACGCATCACAACGAATAAGAGGGCAGACCACGCACCTCCAGTAATACGTAACATCCTCGGGGATTTCGAGCATGAGTGAGAACACGACCAAGCAAATACTAGAGAGCGGTTCAGTCATTAGCAGCGTGAGGAAATCAAAAGGCGTACATGGATGCCAAGACGCATTTTGGAAGGAAATATAGGTACGGCAAGAGGAAGAACGTCGTAAGGAGAATGACGACAGAACAGACTAGTGATCCCACTTGCGTCCTTCCTCCTACGTCTCCGTTGATTCGAGATCTACACACAATGAAGCTCTGTCGAAGATAAAAACAACAGGAACACTGACCGGGTAATCGAGCCGTATGCTGGTAAGGTACCAGGAAAAAATGATCCAGCTACATTTGCAACACCTAAAGCCACAAGTTCACGATTGGGGCTGATGGAGTGCCCGAAGCGTGCGGCATTTTGCTTAGCAGCGACAATGCTGTCCAGGAAACCGACGACGGAGATCATCCTAGTCATTAAACATGTCAGAGTTTGGCCCAAGAGATAGTTCGTAGAATTAAGCCTACACCGCCGTGGAAGTAGTCCGTCTGAGGTACTTGAGGGTGGATGACTGCAAAGGGATTTGCAGGAAAGAATGTCCAGCAGTGATGGACACTGAACCAAGAATATCCACTCCGTCCTTGTCCCATCGGAATTTCGCGCTCAAAGCTGTAAGCATTATCCTCTTCGTAAGCCATACCGAGAATTAAACTGCCGACTTGACTCACCGGTTGATACGATGACCACAATCAAGACTTCTGGCACACGATATATGAACCAGTATTTCTTGAACGAGTTCCTGACGTTTCGGAGGACCAACAAGACAGCCAAAGCCGAAAAACTGATAGTCGTGGTAACGGGGTTGAGCTGGGTCAATGCGTTTTCCAGCAAAAAAAGCATTTTCTCGCTCGTAGTTTCTGGCTTGATTACTCTTTGGAGCGCTACAAGACCCAACATGGGTATCAATTGTTCGCTAGAGGGATATCAACATCCCATATCCTTGCATGATCGATGCTGAAATCCACATACACCAAAATCACGACTGCGACTGCACTGATGAATCCTCGCAAAAGCGCACGGCTAAGCACGACATCGATGAAACCTAATCGGAAGAAACCTAGCAGGAATGTAATCAGACCAGCCTAGTGACTCATAAGCAATAGAATAGGTCACATAAGCTGAGGAACTCACTTGAAAGGTGATAATCGTCGACACAGCAATTCCCAATGCCTCCGAAGCACCATCTTCTCCATGGGTATCAAAACGGATATCACTGATGGCCTGCCCAACCAACAAGCTCAAAGCTGCTTCTGGAGCTACATTAAGTTGACGAGAAGTTCCCAGAAACGCGTATACAATCGCGGGAAAGGCTGACGAGAACTGGAATATCGCACTGGTTACGAAGGATCACATGAGAAAAGGTTGCTTACTTACCAAGCCGGTAAGAGGACTAATTTTGGCCAGGGAGGTGGCATAACTAATGGACTGGGGAATCAGGATGCTAGCCACTGTAAGACCTGCTAGTAAGTCGCCGCCAATGCTTTGAGAATCGTCAGGCTCAATTTGTGCATCTTTGCAGCAAGGCGCATACAATGTTATAGAATAACTTGGGATCCATGCAAAAGATGGAATGTAGTACTTGATTCGTTTCACTAACGTCGATTGGTTCAAATCTGTCTTTCTGATTTCTGCGTTGGATGATTATAAACGCTGTTGAATCTCACTGACAGGAGCGCATAATGATTCACCTAAGACAGAAGATCGACCACTGTTGTACCCATCTTCTCTAGCAGTTACCCTGTCAAGCAATGGTGTTCGTTCCTCGTGTCTACTGCGGTCCAAGTCCATGAGGGAGCTCGCAGAAGAGCTGGGTTGGACGTAGTCGGGGTCGTGAGAGATCGGAGAAGGCATGGAGTATTAAAATAGCAAGCCTTTCCAATTGGCCCAGCGGCTAGGAAGGTAATTCAATTGACCGAGGACAAGAAAGTAGACGGAACTTGGCACGTTTGATGAAAAGTGAACTTAATAATCTATATTAGCCCCGGCCCGACCTCCGCAACGTGCCGTTTCAAGTATCAATGTTGTACTCGTAAAATCCCTTCCCATTCTTTTTACCCAGCCACCGAGCATCCACCATACGCTCTAAAAGAACGCTAGGACGATATTTGGAATCTCGCGTTCCTTCGTAAAGTGTTTGCTGAATCGCCAGACAAGTGTCGAGACCAATACTACCCAAAAAAGCTATCCTTGAGGGAAAAGCGTGTCTATCACAGGTAAAGTCACGTACAAATCGGCTAGAGGGAACACAGCGCGATAAGCGAGTGACTCCTGATTCGGCGGGACTCTTCCTTACCTAACTGCAATGGACCCATGGGGTGATTCATCCCCAACTTGAGGGTGGTGTCAATATCTTCGCGCGTGGCTATACCCTGACAGGAGACATGAGCACTTTTACGGAAATATCTTTCCGAACGCAATAACCTTCTCTAGACACATGATAGCCTGAGATGTGCTTAGTCTCCTCCAGCTGTCGATTTAGATTCCAGAAATACCTCGTTGATGAAAGGCATCAAGAGTGCATTGGAAACAAATCCTGGCACATCTTTAGACACTGTCACTTCTATACGACGCAGAAGCTGTTTAATCGCAAGTAAAAACATATTGTGGAGGCGACAAACCTTTTCCGCAAGCAGTGGCAAAAGCACGAGCTCGATCGAGAGTATCAGTGGTAGTTTGGAGAGCCGAAATCAATTCAACTAGTTTCTGGATGGAGGAAGCGGATCAGTTAGGGGGACTAGAGATAGTTAGAAAGCTACCATGACAGGAACAGGATTGAAGAAATGAAGGCCTTGCAAAAATCCACACGTCAAACGTCTGTACAGCAACTGACAGAACGAATCGAATACCAACTACTCGTCCCGCGCTTTGCTTTCCGGTAGCACTTGCAGCACTAACACCATCAGGTATGGCCGACGCTGCAATTTTGGAGATACTGATTGAACTGGTATTGGTAGCAAGGATAGCATCGGGCCTTAGTTCTTGTGCGAAGGATGCGAATATTGACTGCTTGAGAGCGAGATTTTCCGAGACAGCCTGGACATATATGACATGCTCAACAAGGCAGTCCCTACAAATATACCAGATACTAACCTCAACGACCATGTCAACGTCTCTCAGACTCTTTATGTCGCCGACGACACTAATACGGTCCCTGGCCTCCTTAGCTTGGTCGCTGGAGAGGCGTCCTTTTCCTACATCTTTCGCGAGTAGCTTGTCTACGAGCGATAGCCCCTTCTTCACTTGTTCGGAAGACCTGTCATGAAGCAAAACGGGTACTTTAGCACGAAGAGCGCCAACCAATGCGATACCAGTCCCCATTTGGCCTGCGCCTACAACACCGAGCGTGCGTATTCCATGTGCAATGATAGACGACATATTGGGCAAACGAGAAGGAATGAGATGGCCAAACAGCGCGTCAAGTTCCGAGGCGGAGATTGTGCCCAGGGCTGACGGGCGGGACATGTGATAAGCAACGCGTCATTTTGTTTTTGACAAAAATAGACCCGCCCGTTTAGAGTTACTAAATAGCCCGCAGGCCTCAGGTTCTGGTTTGGTAATTCACAGTAAATATTTTTGACCAGCCAATTCCATTTCTCACTGACTTATTTGAGAAATTATCCAGTTTATTCTATGCTGTTGAGCAACAACCTGGTTTTCTGATAACAAAACCATTGTGATATTCTGGCCTGCTGAATCCCCTGATCTCAATCCCATTGAACACCTCTGGATTTATATCAAGTGAAAACTTTTGGAGTATGAGGTACCTGTTGTAGTGACAACCTCAGGTTGAAGAAGAAAGAACTTACATCAATGAATGATGACAAAGATTACTGTTCGATTATAATTGGCTTCCTCCATCCCTTGCTACCTATGCCAACTTCCTTCTCATGGAAATGAAGCTTCTTAGCTCCATTGACCCTAATACTGCATTGAAGCCAAGCTCCTCTGATATCATTTTGATATCTGAGGAGTATGATTATCAATGTGTGGCATTGTGCTGCTGCCAAGGCAGCTGCAAAGCCTGAAAGGAACGAGACAATTGCAGTCACCTCTGATGCAGAGAAAAGTTCAAGGAAGGAACCTATTTGTTAGAAGTGTGAGAGAATTGGCCATAAGCAAAATAAGTGCAAGAACAAAAAGGACTCTGGAAATATGAAGCCAAAACAAGCTGGCTCTAAAAATGTTGTCAAAACTCTATCCAGTGATAACAAGTTTGCATTTGCCATTGAAGAGAGATCTGACACTGATTCCTTGCCTAAAATCCACAATGAGTCTGATTCCAACATCTCAAACACTGATGAGTCTGGTGGGGGTCCTGCTGATGGGTGAATAAAGACTGGTTCTCAAAAATTGATGAGGAACAGGTGACTGATGCATGTTTATAAGAATTGGAGCTATGTTATAGTTGGTCTGAGCTTTTTATCTTTAGATGGCATGTGTCAGGTCTTGCTGACCTGGGAGCTCACCTCCAAGAGCAAGAACTCACTAGTAGTTGGCAGTAAAGGAGGAGGGACTTCTGGATATC
Organism: Termitomyces sp. MG145; assembly: GCA_003313055.1. NCBI lineage: Eukaryota > Fungi > Basidiomycota > Agaricomycetes > Agaricales > Lyophyllaceae > Termitomyces > Termitomyces sp. MG145. The sequence continues at coordinate 29,543 of QGOB01000067.1, read as the reverse complement.
TGGAGTTATTCCAGGGCTCAGAGCACTGGGTCCAAAGTCTAGAAAAATGTAGGTGGAGGTGATAAAGTCTTTGAAAAACCTAGAAGACTGAAGGACTATGCTAGGGGAAAAGAGACAAGTCATGAAAGAAAACTGAGAGACCAATAGATTGAAAGGAAAGACTAGGAAGCTGATAAATTAAGACATAAAACTAGGAAACAGAGAGTAGATAGCAAAACAGAGATGATAGAAATGTATAGGCAATATTAAGACTAGCTATTGACTACAAAGGTGCTATAACTAATATACTTGGGCTTCTCAGCTGGTATGGATGCAGTGGCTGTAGAAAATTTACTGAGGGGCGGGGCTGGCTCTAGGACCCAGTTGTATTGGGGAGCAGCTGGCACTAGGTCCAAGATTGAGGAGTATAAGTACTGGTTGTATTGTTCAGGTGTAAGTTGTGTTGCTTTGGGGCCTGGGGCTGGTAAGATTTGTTAGAGCTTGATAAGTCTAGTAGCTGGTGATCTGGTAATGCATAGCCTGATGACTGGGTAATCCAGTGATGCACTAGAGTGAGGAAGGTGCATTTGGGGCATGGCAGGCAGGAGATGAATAGAGGTGGATCTGGGATTGGTACAGGGGTGGTACTAATCCCTTCCAGTGTGATTTGTGCCACAACCTCAGGGACTTGTGCACCCTTCCCATTTCTAGTAAGTGCTTGACATTATGCAGCCATTGCTAGGACAAGCATTTCAGGTACTCTTTTCAGGCCCAGCAACATGTGGATTGGAGGGCTAGAAGAGGTGGTGCTAAAACAGGTAAAGGTAATGATTGTGAGGCAGGCATCAGCAACAGCATAAGAGACTGGCAGTCATAGACTTGGGAATGCAGGGCAGAATTTGAGAGAGGGTCAAGGCTCAAAGGGTGGGCAAGTTAATGGGGCCCAGGGTTCCTTGTGAGCCTCTAGGAATACAGTTGGGGCAGCAGAGGGCCCAGACTTCCTTGTTTCTTCTGAGAAGCTCTGAGGAAGGAGAAGAGGTCTCTGAAGGCCTGGTGGTAGTCAGGCAGTGGGATTCTCTGTCCCTTCTTCAAAGCTTCACCAAAGTGTTGTCTGACCCTCCTTTTAATTTGAGCAGCAGGGAAAAAACATGTATCTCTGATAATAGGGCAGCTACTCATTTGCAATTGTATTGAGCAAATATTCACAATATTTCATTGTCCTACTAGTATATCTGGGTGATGTGAATTACCAAGAACAACTGAATACTCTGCAGTTGTAGCTATGACAGTGGAATAATTCCTCAGTGCACAAGTTGGCAGTATGGGCAGTACTCAAGTATCCCTATTATCAAACAAAGTTACACTACCTACTAGGTTGATACAATGGGTGGCCTGGTAGGAGGTTCCTTGTCATGGAGCTTAGGAGCATCTGCTATTAGTAAAAGGGAGCTTAAGAAGAGGGGGCAGCAGTAAGTGCTGCTTACAGCAGTCTGCATGACAAGAAGCTCCTTGCATTGTCAGTTGGCAACAAAAGGCATTTCAAGCCTGAAGGCATGGATCATTAAGTCAAAGGTTTGGGCTTAAGTGTGATGAATGATCAAAGTTAGAAGGCAGGACATTGTCTGTCAGTGTTCAGGTAGCTTCTGTGTGATTTCAGGACTTCTGTGTGATACTGTGGCTGTTGTACTAGGATGTTCATTAGGATCTCCCTTTTCTTTCAGTTTGGTGGTGTGCATTATTGCCTGTGTGGCCTTGTATTGTCTGTTGTGACTTCTGTTGAGCAGCTGTGTGCACTCACCAAGCCCTGTTCCCAGAGCATAAACCTTACTTTGACCTGCTGTATTTTTACTTTGATAAATAGAGTTCTATCTGTCAATTCCTGCATTGGACTGAAGTGGATATTTCTGAATATCTTTCCTCCAAACTCAGAACTAAGCAGTATCATGAGTCAGGGGAGTGGTATTGATTGAAGTAGGCAAATTAGTGGCCACTAGTATCAGTCCCTGAATATTAGTGACTGAGTATCAGATATTTGCATCAAGATGCAACTTAGCTCATCATCTAAAGCCCACTGCACAGGGAAACTTCAGCTTTCAATTGGGATATTTGACTCAGACTAAAATGTTGAGTGTATATTGGGATTCAACAGAGTCCTATTCCCTATCCAAAAACATACTAGTAACACAGAAAGAAGTACCACAACCAGTAGTACAAATAAAAGAAGCAGAGGATTACCCTCATTTTTTCAATCCATTTATACAGCAGGAGTATGCACTTGTGCACATGCAAAGAACATTCAGAATTGTCAAACTGTACATTGAACCCCAGAAAGAGCCATGCTTATTGAAACTGTAAATGCTGTGGACCAAGAGGGAGGCAAGTGTAGAATGTTGCAACACAATTCTAGGAATGTGCTACATTTTGTACATGACTTGCTCACAGAACTCCTATGCTTCATAAGATAAATAAAGGCTCTGTTTGAGACTACCTCTGCAGATACACTGATGCCAAAGCTGAAGAAGAATAGATGACTATGACCAAGTACAAAGACTTATATAGCTATGCTAACTTCAAGAAGGCCATTCATTGTTAGTGGCTATGGGGAGCTGACTTATGTGTAGGAGAGGTCTATCAAAGCTCTAGAAAAAGCAGCTGCAAAGAAAAGGCTCATAAGAGTTGCAGACATAGTTGGCATAAATGCATAGGTTCACTATACTAAGTTAACCAAGGATTTCAGCCAGCCAGTGGCTGTGGATCATAAATCAGTGAAAATATTCTTTACTTGTCTAAATGAGTTTTTTATTACCAAAATAGAAAGTCATCTTAGAATTTGGGCAACTATGCCCAAAGGAAAAAAAAAAGATATTAGAGAGAAGGGACTTGACCTAACCAGTACCCAGTAACTGAAGTCATTGAGGTGGCTATCAAAGTGGTGGAGGGTCACTCTAGCATTTTGCATGAGCTGTTTGAAAAAGTGACTGGAATTTCAGTAATTCCTATAGCCCATGACACATCAGTATAGGACATGGTTAAAAAAGAGTTGTTTGAGTTCACAGTGACCTTGGTACAGAGTAAACAGGAGCACCACAAAAATTTGAAAGGCAGATGCAGGCTGAAATAAATAAGTTAACAATGCTCTTAGGCCACTAGATCAGCACAGGTGCCAATAAGAATAGAGCTGCAGTACTTGGTGAACACTGGGACTGCCACTCCTAGCAATCAGATGAGTGAAGTCAGTTGCAATTGCTTCTATTGCAAAGGATCCCATCATGGTGGAGAATGTCTGGCAAAAGAGGAAGACATCAGACTAGGATGAATCATTGTGCAGTATAAAAGGATCATGTTGCCTAACAGGACTCCTATACAGAGGAATAGGGATATGTTGCTATGAGATATTGTCTTAGACAAGAAGCAGATTACTTTCCAGAATACAATTGAAGTTCAGCCTGCAGTACTATCAGGACAAGGTGACACAGCTGCAAGCCCAAGTACAAGAGCTTTTGGTTGTTAACAAAGCCCAGATAGAGGAATTGCATTACACACCATTGATGGCAGGGCAGCTAGTGTACAAGCCAGAAATGAGAAAAATGACTACTGAGGATAAAGATTGCAGTATGTGACAACATGCACCCAGAAACAGTAGGGTTTTTAGAAGATTTGAGGAAGAGGCAGCCTTATGTGATAAAGGCACAAGTGGCCAGTGCCCCAAAGAACTTAAATAGAAGTAAGCCACGAATGAAGATAGGGCCACCTAAGTTTGCAACCAAGACAGTAGTGGAACTATTCTATGCAAATTCAGAAAAGTATCTGATTAAGCTTATGGGTTTTGCTAGACCAGTGGGCAAGGTACAGGACAAGGAGGGACAGAATAGAGCAGAGAACAAACCTGTACCTTTAATCACACAAAACAGGCCCACTTAAAGTAACAGGGTGTATGGACAGAGAAACAGATACAGAAAGCAGTCAAGAGCATATCAGACTATGCTTATTGCATTGATGGTTCAAGACATTGCAGGTTTATTGCCAGAAGTCTGGGCAGAGATGAAGAAGATAGTCTCTCCAAAACAAATGCTGTTGCTATATCATTTACTGGCAAGAATGATGGTGGAAAAGGTGACAAGTCTGGTACTGGCAGTGCAAAGTCTAAAGTATATGGACATCCAAAATTTGGACATTTTGGCCATTACATTGACAGAACAAGCACAAGGAAGTATCTTAGCAAGATTGGTGGTATGTAGCAATTCTGTTGTGCAATTCTATGAAAATCTGGCACTGGGAGAAAAACTTAAAAAGATTGCATGCACATTAAAATCACAAGGGCTTAGATTGAACAGAGGTAGAAATTAAGGAATCTGTTTATGTAGACTTCTAGATAAAGTTGTATTCAAGATTTCTTTGTGGTATCAAATTCCAAAGACACAGACATGTCAATTAATGATGTGCCAATTAAAGATGTGACTATGATATGCAACATGACTCCTAAAATGCTAAGAGATTTTGATGAACTTGCTTCCATTGGCACCCAAACAGCCCATGAACATGTCATTAACACTCTTGATGGAAATGAAAGCAGGAAGAATGAGCCAGCAGCAAGATCAGCCATCAATATAACAGTCTATGAATGTGATGCTGATTCTCTTGAAAATTTTTGGATAGGGCAGGAATGTAACAAGGAAGCTCATTACTTCACTTGTGATTATTTTTAATTGAATAATTACATAATTATATAGTATATATTGTAAGGTTACACTTATGTAACCTTAAGCTTTTCTTTTGCACACTGTAGGTGGAATAGATAGGTTCTGACTTACAGACTGTGTAAGCAAAGCTCTGTAACACAACATGTTACATTTTCTTAAGTCAACTTGCATTGACTACTGCTTTTGGCAAACAACCAAACTTTTGCTAAAAAGTTCTCATTATCACTGATAGTATCATAATGTTGCTAGACAGCATTATAAAAAGACACACCAGAACAGGAAATGTCCAAGGAGGATGCAGTGGCTGTGGAAGATGCTAGGCACTTGGCATATGAAGCATTACCTGGTGCTCCAGTAGGAGATACTCTAAGAAGAGTAACAGTGGATGCCATGTTGTCATGACCGCCACCTCCAGACCCTCATACACTACCCCTGCTTCAGCACACACCTCCCCCGCACCCCTTGCACACCTCCGGGACCGCCAACAACCTCTCAATGCTGCACTGGCAAACACCCACGGCCATCTCCGAACAGATCCCCAGCCATCACCAAACCCCAGCATCTCAGCCGACACATCACCCCAAGGCTTCCCTGTCACCAGACACACCTGGGCCCCCGGCATTCCGGCCATCACATAACATTCCACAACATTCCTCCCGTGAACTGTCGGCACGTCACCAGGCCACCTGCTTCTATGGCGCCGATGGATGGGTGCCACCACCATGCACCACAACCACCCACCTACCTGACACAAGACCGCTGCAACCTGCGCCAGCACACCCCAACAACTATTGCAACTCTGGGGCTGGGAGCCAGTCCTGGGACTTAGCTGGAGGAATCAGATGCCATGGTCCCAGGCTAGAATTCTACCTGGGACTTAGCGGAAGGGTAGTACATAAACCATAGGATAGCATACAAGTCAAGTAGTCTTGATATTAACTGTAGTTCTCCATATTTCTGTGTTCTCTGTCTCTGTCTCTATCTCAATCTCAATCTATTCTCTTGTCTCTCTCTCTCTTGTCTCGTCTCTCGTCTCTCGTCTCCCATGCCTCGTTTCTGTTCCGTGACTCGTCTCTTTGTTCCATACCTTTTCTCCATTTCTCTATCTACCGTTCCGTATCTCTTTCCCTCTCCATCCCTACTTCCTATTCCGTATCCTTTCTCATCCCCTGGTTTCCTGACCAACCCATCCTCCGCCCACTCCGTACCTACTCTTACCCACTTCTGAACCTACCCCCATCTCCCAATCCATATTACCCCCCGTTTCCTGTTCCCCCCTTCTGTAAGACCCTACCCTACCCCCTGAACTTGTGCTCCCCTACCCGGAGCACTTTCAACCTCGCATGCATCACTACTCGTACCCCGGAGCGTCCGGACTTCACTCTGGACCACTCATAGCAGTACTGGAGCTTCCGCAAAGCCCCGGACCTGTACTTAGCCTCCCGAGCTTGCCTAGTAAGGACTTGCCAGTGTAGCTGAGCCCCTGTCATCAGCGGGATCTGACTGACATAATATCAAGACTCTACCTTACCCTGTACTCAATGGCTATGTACACCTATGCCTACACCCCTGCTGGGTACGACTACTACAGCTGACTCATTCCCAAGGGCCCATACACCATTAGCTCCCCCCACACTCCCTACCCCTGTAGCATCAATCACCCCTGCCCTCTCCTTGCTCCTTGCCATCCCCCCAGGCCCCCATCTCTGCATCACAAATGACACCCACCTCCTTGCCACCCCAATCCTCACACACACAGACATCTCACATGCCGTCGCTGTCATCACTGGAACAGGCACCATTGCTGTCTCCTTCCGCCAGCACCCTGACAGGCACATCGAAGAGCTTGCAAGAGTTGGTGGCTGGGGCTGGATCCTCGGTGATGAGGGCGGCGGCTTCGGTGTGGGCCGCGAGACTGTTTGCCAGATTTTGACAGATTTTGATGCGTTGTCAGTCCTTGGGAGACTGCCGATGGAGAGTACGCTTATGAGATGCGTGTTGCAGACGTTTGGGGCGCAACATGTCCCGGAGATTTTGCAGGTTGTTCATTTGCCTGATTCTGTCAAGGGGCAGGAGTATTTGAGGCTACCGCATGAGAAATGCCTGTCATCGTTGGCCCCGCTTGTATTCCAGGCGGCGTTTGAGGATAACAATGCGCTGGCACTCAGGATTCTGGAGACTTGTGCTGGGCATCTTGCAGAGCAGGTGGCCTTTCTGCTCAGAGATGGTGCTGAGCATGCACAAAGGGCAGTCAGGGTGCAGGAGAGTGTGATTTGCTTTGGCGGGTCCCTTGTGGGCATTGAGAGGTACAGAGCCTTGGTGTTGGATGACTTGAAGTGGAGGGGCCATATGTTTAGATACGTTGAGTTTGTTGATGATGCATCTGCGGTCGGCACCAAGGGTCTTGTGGCTGCTGCTAAGCTTGCTGCCAGCCAGCCATGATGGGATGTTTCTTACTCTTCTTTCAATAGATGTATATCATGTACCCATGATCGGCGAGCAAACTGCTGACTGCGATCGCTATTTGTGTTGAAACAGCAAATCAATTGGTGGCTTGAGCCGTTCTGCGCAATATCATGTTGCAATCCCAACCAACCAGTACATTCTTGGGTCTAAATTGTTTCATACAGCAGATTGATCTTTATCTATGATATTCCTGGTTAGTAAGTACTTGATGGGTTCCAGCTTCAAGCATTGATGCACTGTTAGCCAGCTGATATTGGCTGTTAATGTACTGTTCCCTTCAACCTACCTAAAACCGACTGTAGACCAAAAACAATTGTTTGAAGTGAGGTAGAGTGGGTATGCATGGTCTAACAGTAGGCCTTGCGGGATATCATTCACCGAGCTTCAAGTTGCGACCTATGAATGACCTCATCTCAGGAAATAAAGAGGAGGCTGACTTGGAGTAACTGCCAGCTTCTGTCAGCATATCAAGATGTGTCTGAGACATACGTCATAGCGTTAGGACTGCATAGGTTTCAAGATATGGTGCACCGATAAGGCAATTGTAAGTACACAAGTTCCTTGGAATGATTCTTGGTAAACGCTTCTTGTAATGTTCATAGCCTATCATAGCCGCCTAATAAGTGTAAGTTAAGTTTCCCTCTTCTATGGTCCACCAACTAATCTAAGGTACAGTGGTGCTTTGTCAACTTCTCAAACAACCCTGCCCCGGCGCATCATTTGCATTTGGGCCCAAATCTTGGTTGAACCGGTGTTGCAGATACTGAGAAGCTAGTTCAACCATTGGTCATTTATTATCTACTTACTTCCTTGTAACTGTGTTCTGCATTATGTGGCGCATTCATGAATTAAAAGAATGACATTGCATTGTAGTACTTGGCAAAAGCAAAGTTACTGTAGTTCTGGGGCTTGGTAGCAAATCACACTAAACCATTCTGAAGCAACGAGTTTTGTATTGATATTTATATACCAGTTTCCTGACTATGAGTCCAAAAACTAAAGTAGAGGTTTTTCAATGAACTCCAGCCTAAGTGATTCACTCCCTGGGAACCACCGAGCCTTTATCCACTAATTGCCTGTTGATTCTGACCTATTTCTACTCTATTTATACTGTTCTAATGGGTGCACAGACCATCTTTCCATGTGACTTGAAAATTCTATAAGTAGATTACTATATCCCTTTTCCCCTTGAATTCCCTTGAAACATTGCCTATTTTCCGTCCATCCGCCATGTTCCGTCACCAATAAGTTAATTGATAACCCTTTCCTGCCTGGAACATGATAGACTCATGAAGAATTTCCGGAGTTTCACTGTTTCCATGAAACATTCATGTTCTGAGGAGGGAACAATAACATTGGTCCCTCCTGCTGCCTTAAGACCTAATGTTCTGTACCTTCCACCTATCCCTTCATATTCCATGACTTCTGATGCGTCTGGGGCTTGCCTGACAAGTCCTAGAGTCACCATATTCTGGAGTTCTTCCACTTCCAGGAAAACATTCATGTTTCTTGGAAGGACATGAATGTACTTGTTCCAGCTGTTTGAAACATACTAGGAACGTATTCATCTAATACCCTTCTTCCTAACATTCATATTTCCATGTAGTCCGATGTCCTGACTTTTCCTGAGCCATCCCTTTTCCTTCTGTCCTCTAGAGTATCTGATAGTTCATCTTGTTCTGACATACCAAATACTCTCTTGAACTCAGAGCTTTCTCCAGCTCTTCCTAAGTCTTCCTACTTCATTCCCTATGTTTCCTGGTCTTCCTTCAATCATTATTGATCCATCCCATTCATTCTTGTGGCAACCACATTTCCTCTTTTAGTCATCTTTTCTCATGGGTCTTTCCCCTAGTCAGAATCATTCCTAAAATTCTTTCTCCTTGTTCTGGACTATTCCCCCTTATTCCTATGGTTCCCCTCTTTCCTATTTTGATGATTTCATATTCCAGACCTTCCTATCTTTTTATTCCATGGAGTAAGATGTCAGATTCTTTGATTATCTCTTGATTAGAGATATCTGGCAGAGATCTGCTATGTCCACCATTCCAGCAATAATAATTGATATTTAATTGCCCATTTTTCATCCCCCTGCTTGTCAGAATACTCTATTATTTTATTAGCCTTTCAGCAATGTGAATTATTTAAGTGTTCCCATGTTTTCCAGTTTCTGAGGAGTTGTCTGCCTGTTATGCCTACAGTTTTCAGCACACAGTATGGTTTGTTTTAACCAGGACTTATGACTTTAGACATAGAGTCATATCAGCATACTTGGACTTGAAAACACTCGGTAATGATCCTGCAGTCCAGTCTTAGACAGACTGTATTCAGACTATCAATTGGGTTTAAAGTTCTGCCACCAGATCCAGGTGCTCAGATGATATTGTTAAACTCAGCACTTGTTGCCTTTGTTATGTGCCATATGGGCACCCTCACTTTGCCTTCATTAAGCACCATACAGGTGCCATCATCTTGCCTTTGTTAAGCACCATATGGGTGCCCTCAGTTTGCCTTCATTAACGCTAGCGACTCATATATTTCTGTTATCTCCTCCTATATTCCTTAACAACCTTCTGGGTCTTTACAGATCTCTCCACCTGCAGCAATTGCTGCACCATTATCTCTTACCAGTCTCTCACAACTCCTTACCAGGTTTCTGGGACTTTGCTTGACTCCTCTCACACACACACGTAATGCTACTACTTGCTAGCTATTCCTATCTAGCTGGTCTTGTTGGTTGTTTCCTGCATGGCAGCTAGGCAGAAAGTCAGTGCATCACTGGGTTGTATCAGCAAGTTCAAGCAGACCAAGGTTGAGTACCTTGGTCTAATCATCTCACATGGAACTGCAGAGATGGACACTGTGAAGGTGGCTGGTATGGCAGAGTGGCTGGAGCCAAAGAACAAGAAGGAGGTGCAAGCCTTCTTAGGCTTCTGTAAGGGCAACCTCAGAGAGCTGTGGAACTCACACAACTGGCAGAAGGATATCCAAAGATGTATTAGCAAGTGGCTACAGTGCACAGGACTAGCTACTCATCTGTCAGAGGGATATCCAAAGAGAATAAGTCTGAGGAATCCCTATGCCAGGATGTGGACGCTTCTGGAGCCCCAGAAGCATGGGAATCAACTATATAGTACACATAAGCCACTGAAAAAGGTGTGTGGGAATAAAAGATGAAAAACTCGGACATTGCCAGAGAGTTGATTGGTAAGGAATTACCTAATCAAAAACTCGGACAATGTGTAACAGTCAGTGTACGAAGGAATGGAGACAGAAAGAAGGGGAAAAAGAAAAGAGAAAGAGAAGAGGAGGATGGATGTATGAAAGGAGAAGAAATGTATAGGCTCAGGAAGGAATATCCCCTTACATCACTCCTCCTCTAGCTTGCAGCGCCTCAATGCATGACATGCTGACTGGAACAGTGCTGGTGACAGAGTGTAGAGGCCTTAAACCAACTTGGGGGCATCTGGGTGCCTGTCATAGAATTCCTTCACTTGGAAGGGGGCCCTGACACTGTCGGCAGGTTCCCAGGAAGAGTCCTCATAGCCAAAACCTTTCCACTTCACCCAATATTGGAGCTTGTGGCAGAAGATGCAGCTGTCTAGGATGGCCTCAACTTCATAGTGCTCTTCATTGTCCACAATTATCAGCAGTGGCGGGGGGTCCACTTGCCGACTTGGGATTGGATCCACAACTGCAGGCTAGAGTTTGACAACATGGAATACTGGATGAATATCATGCATTGCCCAGGGTAGGCGCAGACGGTATGCTAGACATCCCACTGCACACTCCACTGCATAAGGGCCCAGGAACTTGTGAGAGAGCTTCTTGGACAGGCGTGTGGTTTGAATGTCTTCAGCATCCAAGTAGACCTTGTCTCCAGGTAGATATTCTGGTGCGGGAGTCCGGCTGCTGGTTATAGTAATGGGCCATGTCATCTTTAGCCTTGGCTAGAGCTGCCCTTGCCTCCTCTTGAGCCTGTTTCATGCGGTCCACAAATTTGTTTACAGACTTGTTCTGAGACTTGTTCTGAGAGGGGCGCTGGTGTGGTTCAAAGCCTATGTGTGGATTACGTCCAGTGTCAAGCAGGAAGGGTGTGGTCTGTGTTGCAGAGTGCACATGGTTGTTGTACTGGAACTCTGCATCTGGGAGCAGCTCATCCCAGTCATCTTGTCATTTGCTGCAGAAGATCTGGAGATACTGTTCTAGCTCCTGGTTGACATGCTCTGTCTGGCCATCTGACTGGGGGTGATATGCAGTGGAGGCCTGAAGCTTGATCCCCAACAGGCAGTACAGTTCCCTGGTGAATTCTGCAATGAACTGGGGACCTCAATCTGACACAAAGGCATCAGAGAGGCCATGCAACTTCCTGACATTTTTGCAGTACAGGTTGGCAGCACCCAGTGCGGAGCAAGTGATAGAAGTGCGCTCTCTTTCCTATGCTGTCCACAACCACCATGATGGCATCATAGCCATGCACATCTGGCAGTTCTGAGATGAAGTCCACTGAGACCACACTCCACCTTTCTTCAGGAATGGGAAGAGGGTGCAGCTCACCCATTGGCGCCTGATGGGAGGACTTGGTTCTAAGGCACATGTCACAAGTGCTGGTGTAGGTACCAATATAGCGTGACATCTGGGGCCACCAGTAGTTGTGTGACACCAGTTCCAGAGTCTTCCAACATCTTGGGTGCCCTGCCACCTTGGAATCATGGTGCTGCTATACAATCCATTGCCTCAGTTCTGGGTTATTTGGCATGTAGATGCATCCCTGAAACGTTAGGATCCCTTGGTCCAATTGCCACTCCTGACTGTGAATGGAACGGGTCCCTGTCTGTCGGCCTGCCTTGAGCGTTGCTGCTGCTTTAGCTACCACATCCTCATGGAGTCCTTCTCGGTTGCCCTTTCTTATATCTGCCAGAATGGATACCTCTTCACCCTGGATTGCCAGACTTTCAAGTGCCCAAATTGCAAACAGCTCCAGCCTATGCAGGACCATATTGTCATTGTCTCCTGCTCCAGTCCCATGGTCTGCCTGACACAACAATGCATCTGGCTTACCCATACTCCGACCTGGCCTGTGATGAAGTGTGAAGTCAAAGTTTGCCAGGTAGAGGGACCAGTGGGCCTGTTGTTGGTTGAGCTTTTTTGTGGTGTGGAAGTACTCTAGGTTCTTGTGATCTGTCCAGATCTCAAACTGATGCTGGGCCCCTTCTAAGAAATGATGCCACTCTTCAAAGAAATGGATGATTGCCAGCATCTCTTTGTCATGGATCTTGTAGTTACACTCCACAGCATTGAGACTCTTGGAATAGAATGCAATGGGGTGCCATTTCCCATCCTCCTTAGACTGCTGGGAGAGGACAGCTCCTGTGGCAAAGTCTGAGCTGTCTGCCTCTATATGGAATGGCAGGCTGTCATCCAGGGAGATGAGAACTGGTTGGGAGGTCACTGCATGTTTCAGAGTCTCGAAGGCTGTTTGCTGAGCATCTGTTCACTGCCAAGGCTGGTCTTTTGAAGTCAGGTCAAAGAGAGGGTGGGCATGATGAGAGAAGTCCTGGATGAACTGCCAGTAGAAGTTGGTGAATCCTAGAAAGGATTGGATCTCCTTCTTGTTCCGAGGTGCTAGCCAGTCTGCTACTCCAGCTACCTTCACCAGGTCCATCTCTGCTGTTCCATGCAAGATAATGAGTCCAAGGTATTCCACTTGGGTCTGCTCAAACTCACACTTCTCAGGTTTGAGATAGAGCTGGTGTTGGTGGAGTCATTCCAGAACCAAGCGTACAATGCAGCGGTGCTCCTTTCAGGTCTTGGTGAAGATGAGGATGTCATTGAGGTACATACACACTACTCCTTCTGCAATGAGGTCATGGAAGATGTCATTCATCATGGTCTGAAATGTAGCTGGGGTATTGGTGAGGCCGAAAAACATGACCAGTGGTTCAAATAGCCCTCGATTTGTCTGGAATGCAGCCTTCCACTCATCTCCTTCTTTGATGCACACATTGTTATAGCCACAGCAGACATCTAACTTGGTGAAATACCGTGCATCACAGAGGTTATTGACAAGCTTGGAGATGAGGGGGAGGGGGTAGCGATTCTTGACAGTGAGGGTGTTCAGCACATGATAATCCTGCACCAGTCAGGGGGAGCCATCCTTTTTTTTGATGAAGAAGATGGGGGAGGCCATGGGTGACTTGGAAGGGCAAATCCTACCAGACTCGAGGTTCTCCTAGAGGAAGGCATCCAGCTCATCCTGCTCCTTTGGCGCAAGTGAGTAGACCTTGCAGTTTGAGGGCTCTGCATCAGGAACTAACTCTATGGCATGATCCTACTGCTTGTGCTCTGGGAGGGAGTCAAAGGAGGTCTTGGAAAACATGTCTTCAAAGTCATGAAGGTAGTCTGGTACGGCATCTCAAAAGGACTTTGGTTGCACATTCTAAATGAAGGCCTCTGCCAGACGCTGCGATGTGGTTTGACTGGCACAGACTTCTGCAACATCCAATGATCAGGGTGGCAAGGCTGCTAGGATTTGGTTGCCCTCCTCAATGACTTTGTCTGGAGTGTCAGGCTCTGGGGTTCCTGGTAAGCCACTATTGCCAGCCTGTTCCAGTTTGGGGTCTCTTCTATCCCTACAAGCATCCTTGTGAGGGGCCTCCTTACAAGGGAATGCTAAGGGAGGAGGGTCCAACAGGTCTAGGTCAGGGTAGGGCAGGGGACTCCATCAGCAGGCTCGGACTGAGGCTTGCTCTCGGGCACGTGCATGACATTCCGATTGGGCTTCCTCTGCACAGGTAGAGCATTGACATGGACATCGACTCATTTTAACTTCCCCAGTAGACCAGTCAATATCTGGGTTATGCAGGTGCAGCCAGGTGTAGCCTAGGATGATATCCTGCTTCCCTAGACTAGTGACAGCAAACACTGCCCATTCTGCATGGTTGCAATAGCAGAGGATACACTCCGTCACACACCAGATAAAGCCAGCTTCATTGAGGGTACTATCAATGTTGTATACCAGGATGGGTCAGGTCAATAGTCAGGTGGTCAGCTGATGCCTCTCAACAAATGCAATGTCCATGAAGAGTCCAGTGGCCCCACTATCCAGAAGAGCCTGGACTCACTGTGTACGCTGCATATCTGTAGTCTCTATCTCTACCTCTAGAGAGAGAGAGGTAGCTGATGGGATAGAAGCCACTGTGTACTTGCATGGAAGACAGCATTCCCAGCTAGAAAGGCACACTCAGGGAGGAGGAGGAGCTTTGGCTGGTGTAGGAGGAAGAGGGAGTAGTACGGCTGCGGAGGTCTCAACCAGTTTGCATGTTGAAGAATCAAGAGAAGGAACTGTATTAAAAGATTCTACAGACAAACATGCAAAGTGATTAGAGCTAGGCAGTGGAGGCATATGGTCCATCCACTGCAGTGCTAAAAATCCTCTGGCACGTCCTCCTCTTCATCCTCTGACGTCTTATCCATCACTTCAGGAGAAGGTATGCCTGCAGCATCCTTTGCAGCCAGGAGCTCTATAATGAGCATGTCCTGTTTGTCAGCTGACAGATAGCACACCTTGAGCCCTTCTGGACAGCTGCAAGCTCAGTGCCCAGGCTTCCCACAACAGTGGCACACAGAAGGAGGAACTCCTCCCTTCTTTTTAGCAGCATCAATGTCTATAGGCACTTCCATGGAGATCTTTGATAGTGGCATTGCCACGGGGGCCCAGGATGCCAGGCCTTGTATGGCGGGGGTGGCTGCAGGGACCAGGAGTGGGGCTGGTGCCCAGCAAGCAAGAGGTTTAGCAGGAAAAGTGGGCGGCAGTGGGGGACATGACCAAAAGGCATGAAATGTCTCAAACTGTTGGTCAGCATGGGCATTCCGATCCACCAGATGTGCCGTTGCAATCCAGCCCTCTATGTCCTCATCCCCAGGGCATCCATCTACCATGCCATCAATCCGTTTACAGATCAATGGTTTGAGCCCACACTGGAAACAGAGAACCAGCTGTGTAGACCTGAGGAACTCTGAACGACAAACCAGCTGCTTGAACCTGTCGATATAGGTGTCAAGAGTACGGCCCTGCTGGTGATAAGAGGTGCTCTCTAGCATGAGGGCAGCGTGTTGTGCCTTGTTGGAGTGTGTGAACTCAGAGAGGAACCAAGACTCAAATGCAGCCCAGTCTGGAAACATGTTTGTGTCATCCTTTAAAATCTCCTGCGCCAAATTGGCCATGCACCCAGCATTCATATAAGATAATGCCCACTTGATTGTCCGTGTTGGATCACTGAAGGAGAAGGCGTGCAAGCTAATATACAGCTTGCAGGCAGTCAGGAATTGACATCCTTGAGCTCAATCTCCATCAAAAGAGGGAGGAGGGGCAGCCTTGATTGTGGATGAGGGTTTGGAGACAATCATTGTCACAATGGGGGGCAGCAGGGTGACAGCCGCTGCAGGGAAGACTTCAGCAGGGGGATGGTCTGGAGTTGGCAATAGGGGAGCATTGGAGAGGACAGCGGGGCTAGGGGTGACTTCTAGTGAAGTGGAAGCGCATGGAGGAAAGGAGTTCTTTGAGCTGAGCCTGCATGGTAGAGAGCTGGTGAGAGAGAGAGCAAATTGGGTGGTGTTGGAGGTGGAAAGGCCCTGTTCTACAGTCTGTAACTGAGCCATAGGCATTATCCTGGGCAGGGACAGGAGTACTTGGGGCAGGAGGAAGGTCTGAGGCTGATGTGGCAGGCATGGTAGAGAAGGGACCAAAAAGGGACTGGTGGAGGAGCTAACAGGCAGGAGTGAGGCGGAGGCAGAAAAGAGGCAGACAGGGGAGCACAACTGCTTGAGTAATCCCAGACCAGTTAACAGAGACTTATTCTGCTGTAAGGGCAACCTCAGAGAGCTGTGGAACTCACACAACTGGCAGCGGGATATCCAAAGATGTATTAGCAAGTGGCTACAGTGCACAGGGCTAGCTACTCACCTGTCAGAGGGATATCCAAAGAGAATAAGTCTGAGGAATCCCTATGCCAGGATGTGGATGCTTCTGGGGCCCCAGAAGCATGGGAATCAACTATATAGTACACATAAGCCACTGAAAAAGGTGTGTGGGAATAAAAGATGAAAAACTCGGACATTGCCAGAGAGTTGATTGGTAAGGAATTACCTAATCAAAAACTCGGACAATGTGTAACAGTCAGTGTACGAAGGAATGGAGACAGAAAGAAGGGGAAAAAGGAAAGAGAAAGAGAAGGGGAGGATGGATGTATGGAAGGAGAAGGAATATATAGGCTCAGGAAGGGATGTCCCCTTACAGCTTCACCAACTTTTACTGGAGGTTAATTCAGGACTTCTCTCACCATGCATGTCTGCTGTTTGACCTCATTGTCACAGACAGCATATGGTGTTGGAAGGCCCCACAATGAGATGCCTTTGGTGCCCTCAAACAAGCTGTTACCTCAAAACCTGTCCTCCTCTCCCCCAATGATGCCTCCCCCCTCCAGGTCAAAGCAGACAGCTCTGATTTTCCTACAGGGGCAATGCTTGTCTCACACCCAGGCTCACAACCTGGAGTATAAGAATGGCTTGCACTGCCACCACCTGATATCTCACCACCCAAATTTCCATACACCTGCTCACTATCTTGCTTCACTGCTGTGGTCCAGCTTTATGCAAGATCAGGTGTGCGTCAAGACTTTCTGGAGGATTTTGAAGGGTCCAAAGTGCTTGTGATCAAATTTTGAGGAGGGTCGGCGGGTTTTGATGTGGCATCAGTCGAGCCATATGAGTCAACTCCCAATGGCATTGCACATGTTCTTGCAGGGAAAGTCAGCTTTGGATAGGTGCTGCTTTGGCTGTGCACACTCAATAGAAGACAAACATCACTTATTCATCCAGTGCCTACACTTTAGCACATCAAGGAGGGAGGCAGCAACACTGCTTGTATGACTTACATTGGATTGATGCAAGGATGCCTTGGATGGGAACTTACTGACATCTGAAGATGCTGACACAATCACTTGCACAGCTGAGTATCTTTTTACTGATGAGTCTGGCCATTATACTTGTCTACCTATTATTTAGGCCAAATTCCAAACATCATACAGATACTTGGCCTTGATCGTGGCTTCCTAAGGCCTCATGAAACAGAATTTAAGCAATTTGTCAACTTCCTGGCATCCCATTGGCATCTAGCCTCCATTTGTCTTGCTGCTAGAATTTGGGGCCAAGTACAGCATTGGACAGCTAGCCAATTTTCCTGATTCTTCATGTATCAGTACAACCCATGCACAACTGTTGTGTAACTTTGAACACTGTGGTGGCAAGCTTTCCCAAAACACCCCACATACCCATTTCTAGGATCAAGGGGTGTCAGATTGGGTAAATCTGGACATGGTTGCTATGATGTACCTCCCACCCTCCCCCAATATAAGGAAATTGTTGTGACATGTTTTGACATTCTGGCAAGTTTGGCAAGACAATGGCAAGGCAACGGCATTTGAGCTAATTATGGAAGGCCATGCAGATGCAATGTGCTAATCCTGCATTTATTATACACTCTCCACTGCCCACATCCATACACTCTTCACTCTGAACCATACATTCTACACTCTGAGAGGACAAAACTACTAGTTATCTGGGTATCTGACTGCTCTGACCCTACTCAACAACTACTGAACTATGCAATTATTATTGTCCACTGATTCTGTGTCTGATTCTGTACAGAGTTCTAGCTGTTCTTGCTTACATGGTCTTTTATTGCCTCAATCTTTACCTTCTGATAAGGTTGCCTCTGATGGAAATAGACTAGTCCTCTGTCCTAGGTGTCTTGAATATATCAAACATGGCAAAGACAGTTTCACCACCTCTTCTCTCCAAAGTCATCAAAGGAGTCAGAAATGTAAAGCTACATTTGCAAGTGTGTTACAATAGCAAGTCTGAATTCCATTAGACCTCATGTAATATTGTGATCTCTTCTAATCAGACCATGTTTTCAAACAAATTGACACCCATTCACCTGTTCCACACCAAAGACATGCTGCTTCCTTTCCTTTACCATGTCCAGGGATTTCTTATCATTGGGAACTTGGTGCACCTTATGTGACTTATCCCTTTTCAATGCATGATCCTGCATCACATGTCACACCAGGTTATGACCTCATTCAAGTGGATTCTAAGACATTTATAATCTATGTTCATTCAATTCTCTGTACTGGTGTCTCATCCAATATGTTACTTCCATGCCTTCCATGCCAGACATCACAATTATTGATTGCAGGTATTGAAAATGATGTAAAGGAATCCTTCAAGAAACTTCATTATGCAACTATGAGTAACATGCAACTTAGGCATAAGCTGGTAGAGGTTCAACAAGAGCTTCAGGATGTAAAACTCAAAGTATGTTATTTATTCTAATAAAATTATATCTGTTTAAGATTTATCGCAGTGGCCTAATGCTTCTTGAGATCTCAAACATCTTTGCACTCACCAAGAGACATGGAAAAACCTTCTTAATTTCCTTGGCACTCATGATGTGCCTGCACTTCACCATATTTTTAAAGATGCAAAATATTGTAATTGGAGCATAGAAAAGCTTCTAGAAAAGACAGAAATGGCTCTTAATGGGGATTATCATCCTCAGAACTACTCTGATCTTGAAATAGAGCTTGCTATAGCTATTTATGAACTTGGTGGTGGTACAGCTCTATATGCTCTTCACAAATCTCCTTTTGCATTTCCTTCTCGTACAACTCTTTTTGAACACCAAAAAAATTTAGCCTGCACATTACAGTTAGAGACATCAAGATATCTGATATTCTTGCAAATATTAAGACTATGGTTGAAGATGTACAGTGATGCACTAACTTGCCGCCTAGCTGCCATGCAGGAAACAACCAACAAGACCAGCTAGATAGGGTTAGCTAGCAAGTAGTAGTGTTACATGTGTGTGAGAGGAGTCTAGCAAAGTCCCAGAAACCTGGTAAGGAGTTATGAGGTCAGAGTTGGTAAGGAAGTGTGAGAAAGAGTGGTAAGAGGCTGTTAATGTCTCTACCAAATTGTTGCGGGATGAGAGATCTGAAAAGACCCAGAAGGTCATTAAGTAATATAGGAGGAGTTAATGGAAATATACGAGTCGCTAGTGCTAGCATTAACAAAGGCAAACCAAGGGCACCTGTATGGTGCTTAACAAAGGCAAAGTGAGGGCGCCCATATGGCGCGTAACAAAGGCGACAAGCGCTAAGTTCAACAATACTGTCGAGCTGAGCGCAGAGAACAAAGGAGACTGGACTGGGTAAAACCCAAATCAGCTGTTAACGAAGCAAGAGCAAAAATGAGATCTTAAGTGTAGTCTGAAGCAGGGGCTAGACTCTGGTACGATTTGATGATGATTAGCTACTGACAAGGCAGTATTTATAGGTACGTAAGGCAATAAAAGGGGAAACTAGTAAGAGATAGTAAGTGTAGCAGTTGCATGTGATAATGCATGTTGGGGGCCACTATTGAATAGGAAAATTGTAAGCAATATGATAAAAATTGTAAGTAGATTGAGAAATAAAAATAGTAAGTGAAAATTATTTTACAATTGATCGTCAGCCACCATTCGGGGGCTGTAGAGAGGGGGCTGGATTGTTGAAGGTTGGCTCAGTTGTTAAGGGAATGGTCGGTAATGGTCAGTGTCATTAGCAGTCAGTTGGTAGCGGTCACGTGCTGAGGTCACATGCTTGGTTTGACTTGTTGGTGTTGGGCAGCCAGCACTGACTGGGTCGTATCATCTCCCCTTGACTGAAAAACTGACTGTCCCCAGTCAAAGGAAAATCCTCGAAGTCTCGTGATTGTTAAGCAAGGTCCATGTGGGGGTCATGGTCCATGCGCCATACTGAAAAACCATAAAATTCCAGCGACTCTTTGGACTTCTTCATCCCAACACCTCTGAACATGTTGACTCCCAGCTTCTTCAACTATTCCGCCACCTTTCTGCTCGCGACCAACCCACAGTTGGCGGTAACATCAATACTGTCAACCTACCTGCATTGGTTTGAGTTGGCCAGCGGCAGTGGCATCATGTGGGCAGAACAGGAGGTGGTTGGAGAAGAGTGCCAGGCTTTGTATGCTCAGTACTGACAGGAGGCCTGGATGAGGCCATTTGACAACCACTTTGTAAGTTTGTCAGTTCTTAATGGTGTTACCGGTATGCTAACGGTCGTGCTAAGGGTGCGGTACTGGAGGGAATGATGGAGGTCAAAGAGGTGGCAGCGGAGTCAATGACAGTAAGTGCTAACAGTGTTGCTAGGAACTTAGCAATGTCGTTAAGGTGAACCCTAGCTTTTTACAGAACTTTCTTTTGACAAGCAGTTTTTCTTCCAGCACCCGCTGAAGGATCCGATGACATTGGCCAGTATGGGGACGAGGGAGGACTGGGGCAAGGGGTTGAGCCGGCAAGGAGGAGCAGCTGGTAATGCTGGAGCGGAGTCGCCAGCGTTACTGCAGACTCCAAAGACTCCATGACCCGCAATGGAGGCAAGGACAAGGATGATGACAGTTCCTAAGGTAAGTTCCTCATTTGCTGTGGTTGGTAAGATATTAATGGCTGGTGCTTGCAGCAGTCACTGAAAGGCAAGGAGCGGGTGGTCAAGGATAATGATGAAGAAGAGATGGTAAGTAACTGATCAGCTGCGTTTTGGCTAGGTGTTAATGGATTCCCTAGACTCCTTTGTGGAAAGGCAAGGGCAAGAAGAGGGTGGCGACTAGTGACAACAAGAGCAAGGAGGAGGTGGCAGTTCCCAAGTTGTTTAATGACTGGGAACTGAAGAAATTTGTCAGGTCCCGCTGATGACAGGGGCTCAGCTACACTGGCAAGTCCTTACTAGGCAAGCTCAGGAGGCTAGGTACAGGTCTGGGGCTTTGTGGAAGCTCCAGTACAGCTACGAGTGGCCCGGGGTGAAGTCCAGACGCTCCGGGGTATGAGTAGCAACATGCGCAAGGTTGAAAGTGCTCCGGGTAGGGTAGGGTTGTAGTGAAGGGGGGAACAGAGAACGGCGGGTGGTACAGATTGGGAAATGGGAGTAGGTTTGGAAGTGGTAGGAGTAGGTACGGAATGGGCGGGGGATGGGTTGGTCAGGAAATCGGGGAACAAAAAGGGATACAGAATAGGAAGTAGAGGTATAGAGAAAGAGGTACGGAACAGTAGATAGGGAAATAGAGAGATGATATGGAACAGAGAGATGAGTCACGGAACGGAAATACAAGGCACGGAGACAAGAGATGAGAGATGAGAGATGAGAGACGAGACGAGAGAGAGAGAAACAAGAGAATAAATTGAGATTGAGATAGAGACAGAGATAGAGACATGGAAATACAGAGAACTACGGTTAATATCAAGACTACCCGACTCGTATGCTATCCTATGGTTTATGTACTACCCTTTCACCAAGTCCCAGGTAGGATTCTAGCCCAGGACTGTGGCACCTGATTCCTCTGGCTAAGTCCCGAGGCTGGCTCCCAGCCCTGGGGTTGCAATAGTTGTCAGGGCATGCTGGCGCGGGTTACGGCAGTCTTGCGCTGGGCAGGTCAGGAGTTGTGATGCGTGGTGGTGGTGCTCCTCGGCACCACAGAAGCAGGTGGCCTGGTGATGTGCTGACGGTTCGTGGGAGGAATGTTGCAGAATGTTATGTGATGGCTGGGATGCTGGAGGCCTGGGTGTGTCTGGTGACAGGGAAGCCTCAAGGTGATGTGTCAGCTGAGATGCCGGGAGCCTGGGTGTGTACAGTGACAGAGAAGCCTTGAGGTGATGTGTTGGCTGAGATACTGGAGTTTGGTGATGGCCAGGGATCTGTTTGGAGATGGCCGCAGGTGTTGCTGGTGCAGCATTGAGAGGTTGTTGGCAGTCCCGGAGGTGTGCAAGGGGTGCGGGGGAGGTGTGTGCTGAAGCGGGGGTAGCGTATGAGGGTCCAGAGGTGGCGGTTGTGACATTACCCCCCTTCAGCGTTGAGACCCTTTGAGATGGGGGCCGTGGTGGCAGTGTCATGGGAATTCAAACCCAAAGTCAGTGCTGGCACAGAAGTCCTTGGAATTGAAGTCAAAGTTGTATGGCGGCCATCCAGGGAGTGCTTTGGAGGGGGATAAAAGGGGAGGGCTCACCAGAGTTAGTCCCTCATTCTTCCCATGTCTTCTCTGGGTTCATCCTCAGGCTCCCCCACTCCCCCTGTGTCAGACAACAATTGTGTTGAGTCCTGGAAGTTGTATGAGGTGTGCCGGGCCCCGCATGACCTGTGCTGGCAAGAGTGGGAGCTGTCGGCCTTGCTCTGTCAACGTAAGTAGAGTGTCTCTGCAGTGTTCTGGGACTGATGGTGGGTCAGAGGCATCGTTGCAGACCCCTGGGGCTGGCCCCTCTTGTCAGGTCCATTCGGAGGTAGCGGCGTCGCAGCTGGCTCCCCATGTGGCCCAGGCGCCATTCCCCAGGCATTGAGTCCCCAAGAGATTGCAACACCGGAGCAGGTGGCGGAGGCATTGGCCTGGGTCTGGAGGCTCCCAACCCTGGTGTGGTGTCAGGAGCATAGCCCAGTAGGTGATCTTCCTTGCTGCGGGTCCCTGATGCTGACCCATGGTTCCTTAGTGCGTTTTCTGTGTTTGATGGGGAGGCCAAGTTTGTGGCTCCAGAGGCGGGGTTGTGTCAGGACTCCTCCATGTGCAAGGCCTGCCAGGCCTGCCATGAGGGGTGTTCGGTGTTGCAGCTTTGGAAGGCAACGTGCATGGTGGAGGAGCAGGGGTCTCTTGTGGAGTGGGTTCTGGCCCAGATGGTGGCAACCCCCAAGCCAGGGGCGAGGGCGAGGTCTGGGTGTGTGTGGGGGGTCCGTTGAGAGTCCGGGGGAAGTGGTGTGGAGTCTGGGGCCACAGTGAAGGTGGGGCCGCCTCGGGGGGCATGGAGGTTGTTGGGGGTGGGCCTTGCATAGCTCCGGGACACAAGTGGAAGACCACCTTCCGCACCCGCTACAGACTATTCGAGTACCTTGTCATGCCCTTCAGAATGACCAACTCTCCTGCCACTTTCCAATACTTCATGAATGACATCTTCCATGACATGAGCAATGTCTTTGTGATCATGTACCTTGACAATATCCTCATCTATTCCAATTCCCTCAACAACCACCAGGAGCACATGCACCAGGTCCTGGAACGCCTTTGGAGATACCACCTCCATGCCAAACCGGAGAAGTGCACCTTCCATGTCACGGAGGTAGAGTATCTGGGTGTGATAGCCTCCCCAGACAGAGTGCGCATGGACCCAGTCAAGATCCAGGCTATCCTCGACTGGCCACCTCCCTGGAACATCAAGGAGGTACAGTCCTTCCTGGGCTTTGCCAACTTCTATCACCAGTTCATTGATAACTACTTCAGCATCACAAAACCCCTCAACCGGCTCACCTGGAAGGACACTCTGTGGAATTGGGACAGCAAGTGCCAGAGCATATTCAAACTCCTCAAGTCCATCTTCACCTCCGCCCCAATCCTCTGGCACTACAATCCCTCCCTCCCCATTGTCTTGAAATGCAATGCCTCCGACTACGCCATCACCAGCATCGTCTTGCAGATGGACCCTGGTAGCAGCGAGCTCTGCCCCATCACCTTCTACACATGCTCAATGATCCTGGTGGAGCTTAACTACAACATCTACAGCAAGGAGCTGCTTGCCATAGTTGAGACCTTCAAGCAATGGCAGGCCTACCTCGAAGGGGCACCTCACCACATCCAAGTCTACTCTGATCATAATAATCTCCAGTACTTCACAACCACAAAACAACTCAGCTGCCACCAAGCCAGCTGGTCGGAAACCCTCTCAGAGTACAACTTCACCATCCATTACTGCCCCAGTTGTCTCGGAGCCAAACCCGACACCCTCACCTGACGACTGGATGTCTACCCAAAAAAGTCATTCAAGGCAGAGTGGAACCCCTTCAGCCACCAAGTTGTCATTCCCCCGGAACACCTCTGCACTGTGCTGATCATGAACAAAGAAGGGATCCTACACCAAATCTGCAACACACCTCTGGACCACTTCTTCACTTAGCACGACCCCCAGAATGCCCCAGAAGGAGCCTCGCCAACCCTGTCGACCTTCACCCTATCCCCTGGCAACTCCCTCCTCCTCCAGGGCAGTTGCATCTATGCTCCAGACCACAAAAAGATACGCCTTGACATCCTCCGACAACACCATGACTATAAGCTGCAGGAACACCCGGGAATCCGTAAGACTGTTCAACTCATCTCCCAGACTTACTTCTGGCCCAGACTCAAGCGCAACATCACCCGGTATGTCCGAGCCTGCGAGTCCTGCCTCCAGGCCTAAGTCCCCTGTCACTGCCCTTATGGTCTCCTTAAACCCCTCCCCGTCGGTTGCCGCCCTTGGTCCTCCATCTCTCTAGACCACATTGTCAAACTCTCCAACTCTGACAACTTTGATGCCATCCTCATGGTAGTCTGCCGCCTCACAAAAGAAGCAATCTTCATCGCGTGCTGCACCATCGATGATGCCCCAGAGTTTGCCTGGATATTCCTTGAACATGTGTTCTCCAAGCACAGGCTCCCCAACGACATCATCTCCAACCGCGGTCCCCTCTTCATCTCCTGGTTCTGGCAGTCCCTGTGCAAGGCCTTGGAAATCAGAACCAATCTATCCACTGCCTACCATCCAGAGACCGACAGACAGACTGAACATGTAAACCAGACCCTGGAGCAGTACCTCCACCTCTACATTAACTATCAGCAAGATGATTGGCACCATGACCTGCCCCTGGCCAAATTCACGTACAACAACACCCCCCACTCCGCCACCAGAGTTTCCCCCTTCTATGCCAACAAGGGTTACCACCCCTGGCTCATCCTCTCCCTCAATAACATACCCTTGCACATGGCCCACAAAGTCATGCAAGACCTCCAGTCCCTTCACGAGTTCCTCCGGGAAGAAATCAACACTGCCAATAAAGCCTACACCAAGTATGCTGACTCTCACTGCAAACCCACCCCCGACTGGTCCCCCAGAACTCTTGTATGGCTCAACTGACACAACATCAAAACCCACCAACCCTCCCTGAAGTTTGACCACAAGTGCTTTGGACCCTTCAAGATCCTCTGGAAGGTTTTGATGCATGCCTACTGACTCAACCTACCCCCGACCCTCAAAGGACTCCATCCGGTGTTCCATGTCCAGCTCCTTGAAGAATACACCCTGAACCCCTTCCCTGGCCAACAACCCAATCAACTCCTGCTGATAAAACTCAAAAGCAATGTCCGATATGAGGTCAACCAAATCCTTGATTCCCAGCAAGTATGCAACCGGATCCTTTACCTCATGCATTGGAAAGGTTACGGCCCCAAGGACAACACTTGGGAACCCTGCGAGAACCTCTCCGGAGCTCCTCTGGCACTCTGGGACTTCCACTGGCAGTATCCCAGTAAGCCTTGGGACCCCTGGGACTAGAACCCACAGACGGCAGTAGTGGGCCTAACCCCTGCCTCTGGATTCACTAGGGATTCAACTCCTGCCAGTACTCCTATGTGTTCTTTGCTCTCCTCCCACAAAACTTACTAAACCTGCATTTATTAAAAAGGAATACACTCCAAAAGAAGTCAAGACAGTATATATATGGGCTAATCTACAAATAGTACAGAGAAGGAGGCCGGGAAGTCCGAAGAAATGACCAAGAAAACCACCCCCGCTCACTCACTCTCCCCTCCTGCATCATATCCCTCCTCTGGAACCCCCCACCTCCAGCGCTCCCTCCACCTCTTTGACCAGCATGGCCACCCTCCAGTTGTGCCGCCACCATTGCCATGTGATCCTCCTGTCAAGGCAAGGGCTTGTCGGCGTCCACCACGACCTCCAACCAAGTCCCCAGGGCCACCACATTCCGCTGCCAATGCCCCGCCAATACCCAACCCAATTGTGCTATGCCGTGCTCTACCTCTGGTGGTGGTGCTTGGTGCATCTGGGAGAAGCCTGCCTGCAGGGATGCAAAGGCTGCCAAGGAGGCATCCAGTAAGAGCCGATGCTCCTGCACCCAACCTAAACAACCAAACTTAGCACAAAAACAGATGGCCTCGCCCCATCCTGCAGCCACCTCCTGCAGGGCCCAATCTTGCCTCTGGACTGCCGCTGCCCTCTTGATGCAGAGAGCGCCTGCCTCCGCAACCTGCCTCTCCAATGTTTTGAATCGGAAGGGCAGGATTGCCGGGCATGCCCAGGAGGCCGCTGCAGTGTCCTCAAGATGTCGGATGCATGCCCAGAGTTCTCACGCCTCCACTGCCCAGGTATTCACGACCTCCATGGCCGCCTCCAACTCCCACCTTGTTGCGTCCCGTTCCCCATGAGCCTTCTGCAGCTCCGCCTGCAGCCCCTCCAACTCCTCACGCACCCTGACCCCCAACTCCTGCCTTGCTGCATCATGCTCCCTCCGGACCTCCTGCAACTTGGCCTCCCTGCAGGAAACCTACTCCACCAGAGCCTGCGCCCACTGGCGCATTGCAACCTCCGCCGTTGGGGCCTTGCAAATCACTGGGAACACAGGGCCCAGGAGCCTCCCCATGTGTGGGGAATACATGTGCACTCCAGGGGGACCCCCCTCAGCAGAAGGGGACCTTCGAGGATGCTTGGGGGGCCAACCAGACAGAGAGGATGCCCGCCACTTTCCAAGGCCTGCCCCCAACAACCTCCGTGCCCCCCAAGGCGGCCCCATCTTCACTGTGGCCCCGGACCCCACATCGCTTCCTCCAGACTCCCAACAGACCCTCCGCGCATGCCCAGACCTTGCCCCTGGCTTGGGGGTCATCACCATCTGGGCTAGAACCCACTCCATGCCCCACCCCTGCTCCTCCACTACATACGTCGCCTTCCAAAGCCGCGACACTGAACACCCCTCATGGCAGGTCTAGCAGGCCTTGCACATGGAGGAGTCCTGACACAACCCCACCTCCGGAGCCACAAATGAATGGACCTGCTGGGAGGGGCCAACCCCGGGGGTCTGCAACGACACTTCTGACCCATAGTCAGTCCCGGAACACTGCAGAGACACTCTACTTACATTGGCAGAGCAAGGCCAACAGCTCCTGCTCTTGCCAGCACAGGTCATGTGGGGCCCGGTGCACCTCATACAACTCCCAGGACTCAATGCGATTGTCGTCTGATGCAGGGGGAGTGGGGGAGCCTGAGGATGAACCCAGAGAAGACATGGGAAGAATGGGGGACTAACCCTGGTGAGCCCTCCCCTTTTATCCCCCTCCAAAGAACTCCCTAGATGGCCACCATATGACTTCGACTTCAATTCCAAGGACTTCTGTGCCAGCACTAACTTTGGGTTCAAATTTCCATGACACTGCCACTGTGGCCCCCATCTCAAAGGGTCTCAACACTGAAGGGGGGGTAATGTCACAACCGCCACCTCCGGACCCTTATACGCTACCCCCACTTCAGCACAAACCTCCCCTGCACCCCTTGCGCACCTCCGGGACCGCCAACAACCTCTCAATGCTGCACTGGCAACATCCACGGCCATCTCCAAACAGATCCCTGGCCATCACTGAACCCCGGCATCTTGGCCAACATGTCACCTCGAGGCTTCCCTGTCACTGGACACACCCAGGTCCCCAGCATCCCAGCCATCACATAACATTCCGCAACATTCCTCCCACAAACCGTTGGCACATCACCAGGCCACCTGCTTCTGTGGCGCTGAGGGGTGCCACCACCACGCACCATGACTCCCAACCTGCCCGGCGCAAGACCGCCGTAACCCGCACCAGCACACCCTGACAACTATCACGACCCCGGGGCTGGGAGCCAGCCTCGGGACTTAGCTGGAGGAATCAGGTGCCACAGTCCCAGGCTAGAATCCTACCCAGGACTTGGCGGAAGGGTAGTACATAAACCATAGGATAGCATACGAGTCAGGTAGTCTTGATATTAACTGTAGTTCTCCATATTTCCATGTCTCTGTCTCTGTCTCTATCTCAATCTCAATCTATTCTCTTGTCTCTCTCTCTCTTGTCTTGTCTCTTGTCTCTTGTCTCTTGTCTCTTGTCTCTCATCTCTGTGCCTCGTATTTCTGTTCTGTGACTTGTCTCTCTGTTCCGTATCATCTCTCTATTTCCTTATCTACTGTTCCATACCTCTTTCTCTCTACCTCTACTTCCTATTCCATATCCCTTTTTGTTCCCCAATTTCTTGACCAACCCATCCCCCGCCCATTCCGTACCTACTCCTACCGCTTCCGAACCTACTCCCATTTCCCGATACATACCACCCCCCCATTCTCCATTCCCCCCTATGACCCTACCTTACCCTCTGCACTTGTGCTCCTCTACCCAGAGCACTTTTGACCTTGTGCGCATCACTACTCATACCCCGGAGCATCCGGACTTCACCCTGGGCCACTCGTAGCTGTACTGGAGCTTCCACAAAGCCCCGGACCTGTACTTAGCCTCCCGAGCTCGCCTAGTAAGGACTTGCCAGTGTAGCTAAGCCCCCGTTGTCAGTGGGACCTGACATAATATCAAGACTCTACCTTACCCTGTACTCGATGGCTATGTACACCTACGCCTACACCCCAACTGGGTATGACTGTCACAACCCTGCCATCTCCAGACCCCCATATGCTGCCCCGGCCCCAACACACACCTCCCCCACACCCCTTGTGCACCCCCAGGACTGCCAACAATCTCTCAATGCTGCACTGGTAATGCCTGCAGCCATCTCCAAACAGATCCACGGCCATCACCGAACCACGGCATCTCGGCCGACACCCCAAGGCTTCCCTGTCACCAGACGCATCTGGGCCCCCGGCACCCTGGCCATCACATAACGTTCTGCAACATTCCTCCCATGAACCGTCGGCATGTCACAATGCTACCTGCTTCTGTGGCACTGAGGGGCGCCACCACCACGCACCATGACCACCGACCCACCCAACACAAGCCCACTGTAACCTGTGCCAGCATGCCCTGACCACTATCATGACCCTGGGGCTGGGAGCCAGTCCCAGGACTTAGCCGGAGGAATCAGATGTCTCGGTCCCAGGCTAGAATCCTACCCGGGACTTAGCAGAGGGGTAGTACATAAACCATAGGATAGCATACGAGTCAGGTAGTCTTCATATTAACCGTAGTTCTCCGTATTTCCATGTCTCTGTCTCTGTCTCTGTCTCTATCTCAATCTGAATCTATTCTCCTGTCTCTCTCTCTCTCTCTCTCTTGTCTCGTCTCTCGTCTCTCGTCTCTTGTCTCTTGTCTCTGTGCCTCGTTTCCATTCCATGACTCATTTCTCCATTCCGTTTCTCTTCTCCGTTTCCTTACCTATTGTCCATATCTCTTTCTCTCTCCATCCCGGTCTCCTAGCCAACCCACCCCCGCCCCTTCCATACCTACTCC
>QGOB01000661.1:0-12267 GCA_003313055.1 Termitomyces sp. MG145 | reverse complement strand
CCGGGTACAGCTATGAGTGGTCCGGGGGAAGTCTGGACGCTCCGGGGTACGAGTAGTGCCGCGCGCGCAGTAGAAAGTGCTCTGGGTAAGGGAGCACGGGAGCAGGGGGAATAAGTAAAGAAACGGGGAGAGAAACGGAAAGGAGAAATGAGTCACGGAACGGAACGAGGCACGGAGACGAGAGACAAGAGACAAGAGACAAGAGACAAGAGACGAGACGAGAGAGAGAGAGGCAAGAGAATAGATTGAAATTGAGATAGAGACAGAGACAGAGACACGGAAATACGGAGAACTACAGTTAATATCAAGACTACCTGGCTCGTATGCTATCCTATGGTTTATGTACTACTCTTCCCCTAAGTCCCGGGTAGGATTCTAGCCGGGACCGGGACATCTGATTCTTTGGCTAAGTCCCTGGACTGGCTCCCAGCCCCGGGGTCGTGATAGTGGTCGGGGCGTGTTGGCGCGGATTACGGCGGGCCTGTGTCGGGCAGGTCGGCGGTCATGCTGCGTGGTGGTGGCACCCCTCAGCGCCACAGAAGCAGGTGGCATGGTGACGTGCCAACGGTTTGCGGGAGGAATGTTGCGGAACGTTATGTGATGGCCGGGATGTCGGGGGTCCGGGTGTGTCCAGTGACAGGGAAGCCTTGGGGTGACGTGTTGGCTGAGATGCCGGGGTTCGGTGATGGCCAAGGATCTGTTTGGAGATGGCCGCGGGTATTGCTGGTGCAGCATTGAGAGGTGGTATGAGGCAATTGCGTTAAGCTGGAAAGCTTCATCAGTTCAAGGCAAGATCTGTTGGAACCATGAAGGCAAGGTTGTCTTACCGTCTGGTGCTGATCCTCAATTATGTTGGCAAACGGCTCTATATGGAACGCATCGATGAATGGCACAGGCTTAATCCCAACCAGATTCTTACCAGCCGACTCAGCGCTAATGCTAACCCTGACGCGGAACAGCTCCAAGGCATGTCGCAGATATTTATTCACAAAGTCTTGCAACTGGAAGCCACTAGCCCAGGAATGCTATCCAGGGAAGAACGCGTCGCTGCCTTAGAATGAGAACTTTATGCTCTACGCTGCCCAGCGGAAGTCTTTGATGGTATCAAGATCCCTCACACTAAGGGATATTGACCGGTTCCCCCTAAAGCCGCTAATGACTCCGCCGCTACCAGTTCTCCCACCATTAACAAACAATCCGTTCCCACCAGCTCTTCTGCCAGTCCTCCTGCCACCAATGAACGCTCAGTCCCTGCTAGTTCCCCTGTTGCTAACAAACATCCTGCCTCTGCCTCCGCTACCAGTACCGCTAAAGCCCCTGAGCCGCAAGTCGTTAACCACATTCCCATGGTCAATCCTCCAGTTCACCCTTATTCTGGTATCTTGTCTCGCTATCAGCCTCCGACTAATCAAAACTTTGGCGCTCCGAACAAACGCCCTAACGCTGCTTACCGGAGTACGGCCCCCCATCTACGATATTGAACAGTCCAAGCAGGTTTTTGACCGGGTTCTTCAGACCAAGCTTACCGTCTCTGTCAGCAAACTATGCTCCCTTTCTAACGACATCCAGAACCAGTTCAGAAACGCTGTTATGCCTAAACAAACTGCGCCTCCTAATGTCACTGCCTTCTAAGAATCTACCGATATTGTTGACGACGCTCTACCTTCATTCTCCCTTAACTACACCCCCGCTGCCGACCCTCCGCTTACTGATGCCGCTAGAGCCCAAGTCACCTCGATAGACCTGGTGGAAGCATACATCAAGTCACTACCTCCTGGTGAGGAGCCGGTTATGTTAACGGTTGCTCAGGAATCTCAGTCTATCCGGTCCATCATGCTCTTGGTCAATAACCGCGAGGAAATAGAATGTATAGCAGATAGCGGCTCCCAGATCATCTCCATGTCTGTGGAAGTCGCTAATTATCTCGGTATCTCCTACGACCCCAGTATCATTCTGAACATGCAGAGCGGCTAACGGTACTATGGACAAGTCCCTCAGTCTCGCTCGTAACGTCCCTTGCACTGTTGGCGGTATCACCCTGTACCTTCAGATCCACATCCTACGCTCCCCCACTTACGATATCCTGCTTGGTTGCCCCTTTGATGTCTTAACCAAGAGTACAGTTGACACACTTAGCAAAACGGAAACCACAATCACGATAACGGACCCTAATATCAGACTTCATCGCACCATTCCTACGTTTCCCTGTGGTCAGCACAAGCAGCAGAAAGTTCAGCCCAAGTATAGCGCCGGACTGTCCCGTTGCTTTTGCCACCATCCTCATGGTTAGCGACTCTGAGGAAGACTTAGTGGTCATCCTCGACTACAACAACCAAAAGCACTCTGTTATAGTGCAATTGCATACCCCACTCGATCCCAAAATACTAGAAAACCCAAAAACAGTTTCCAACAATCTCTCTCTTGCTTATTTATATGCGACTGCTAGTGACCTTTCCGAGACCGTTATCTTGCCATGCTCTTATTTTGTTTCCACTAGTCTCTCTGATCCCTCTATTCTTGGCCAAGCATCTGGAATGCTTGATACTGTCTCAGCCCCTGTTTACGTTAACATCCCCTTCCCAGCTGTTTATGCCGCCGCCGAGCCAAAATGCAAAGGAGTCCAAGTCAAGAAGAAATACAAGCCAGTCACATTGAAGACCAAGCCTGTTGCTAGCCATGTTAGCGAAGACTTCCGAATCGAACGACACATCCTTGGCAACCCCTTAGCAAACATACCCAAGCTCAATCCTAATCCCCTTCCTTTCTTACCGACCCCTCATTTTACCAACAACCGCAAAGCAACTTTTGTTAAGGAACATGATACTGGCTTTCTTACCCAAGATGAGCTTAACGTACTCGTGGACCTTGTCGCTAAGCAACAAAATGCATTTTCTTGGGAAGACTCTGAAAGAGGTAGCCTACGACCCGACTTCTTCCCCCTCATTTGCATACCAACCATCCCTCACATCCCTTGGGTTCAGCACAACCGACCGATACTGCCAAGCCTCGAAAAGGAAATCTGCAAGATCATACGTAGCAAGATTCAAGCAGGCGTTTACGAACCGTCGAACTCCGCTTACTGGTCCCGCTGGTTTTGTGTCCTGAAGAAAAACGGTAAACTTCACCTAGTCCACAGTCTCAAGCCATTAAACCAAGTCACAATCCGCCACTCTAGCATTCCCCCTTTCCCTGACTACGTTGCTGAATCCTTTGCTGGCCGCATTTGCGATGCTACCCTCAACCTCTACGTTGGCTACAACAAATGTGTTATCAATCCCGCTTCCTGCGACTTAACGACTTTCCAGACACCGTTTGGCACTCTCTGTCTAGTAACGCTCCTGATGGAATGGACTAATGCTGTACCCATCTTCCACGACAACGTCACCCACATCCTCCAGCCTGAAATCCCCCATAACGCCCTCAGCTTCATTGACGACGTTGGCGTTAAAGGCCCAAAGGACTGGAAACTTGTTAACGGCTCACCCGCTAAGCATCCCAACAATCCCAACATTTGTTTAGCGCTTTGGGAGTTCTTTGAAGTCCTGAACCATGTCCTTCAGCGGATGAAGTACTGCGGTAGTACTTTCTCTGGCCATAAGCTAGCCCTTTGTGCGCCTACCTTTAAGATCCTTGGCCACATTTGCACTCCTAACGGCCGAGTACCTGATGAGAACCTTTTAGCGCTATTGGACTGCTAGGGCCCTTGCCAGTCGTTAACCAAAGTCCATGCCTTCCTAGGTACCGTTGAAGTCCTCTGGATGTTCGTTAAGAACTTTGCCCATCGCGCACATCACCTAACAAAGCTCACCCATACTGGAGTTCCCTTCGAATTTGGACCCGACCAGCTTAATGCCCAGAAAGACCTCATTAAGGCCTTACACGATGCTAAACCCCTCGTTCCTATCGACTACAAATCCGACGACCCCGTGATCTTAGCGGTCAACACTTCCTACATAGCAGTTGGTTTCTACCTTTGCCAGTGCACTACCAACAATGGCAAACAATGTTGCTATAACCGTTTTGGCTCCATCACTCTTAATGAACGCAAAGCTCGCTTCAGTCAGCCCAAGCTCAAGCTTTATGGCTTGTACCGAGCCCTGCAGGTGCTACGCATGTACCTCCTAGGCGTTAGGAACCTTATTGTCAAAGTCGATGCCCGTTACATTAAAGGTATGCTGCAGAACCCTGACATTCAGCCTTCAGCTAGAATGAACCGCTGGATCATGGCTATCCTTATGTTCCACTTTGAGCTCGTACACGTTAAAGGGCACCTTCCATGGACCCGATGGACTTTTGCGACAACCGTTACAGCCTACCAACCCTCCCCCAGACGATACTGACAACGACATCTTCAAAGATTGGGTCGATTGCATGCATGGATTCATGCACCACATTCAGTTACTGACCACCCTTGCCCGCTCTGCCTCTACTGTCCCTCGTTTACCCCCATTCGCCCATTACCTCCCAACTCTAGCAACATTTGTTAATGACACCGTTCCCCTTACCAAAGTCTCGAGTCCACCGGTTACCGACCCCCTTTCCTATGACAACGTCCCTCACTCCCCAAAAGCTCTTGCCAGCGACAAAAGAGTTCAACTTGTCAAGCAGTGGCCTACCGACTTCAAGCAACTGCCAGGCCTTAACAACAAGGCCCTTGCTACATTCCTTCACTATGCTAGCGGCTTCTTCCTCGCTAATGGCAAGCTTTGGCGACGCAATTGTAACGGTGAGCACAAGCTCTTCATACCGACTGACTCGCAACTTCGCATCCTGCATGCTATGCACAACAACCTTGAACATTGTGGTCTGTTTGCTATGAGAGCCGCCTTGTTGGAGCGCTTTTGGTGGCCACAAGTAGCGGCTGATATTGTTTGGTACATCTGTTCATGCCATATTTGCCAAGTCCACCAAATGACCAAAGTCCTCCTACCACCTACTGTCGCTACCTCCGCCGCTCTATTCAGCAAAATCTATATTGACACCATGTTCATGCTGCCTTCAAACAAGTTCAAGTATATCATCCAAGGACGCTGTTCGCTAATCCACTACCCCAAATTTTGCATGCTCGCTCGCGAAAATACCGACGCTATCGCCAAGTGGCTCTTTGAGGACATCATCTGCCGCTGGGGCGCCCTTAACAAAATTGTTACCGATAACGGTCCCCCCATCATTAAAGCTGTTGCTTACCTTGCCAAGAAGTACCACATCAACCACATTCGCATATCCAGTTACAACAAACGCGCTAACAGTATTGCCGAACGACCTCACTTCGACGTTAGACAAGCCCTCTTCAAAGCCGTTAACGGAGACCAGTCCAAGTGGAGCTCAGCCACTTACTCTGTCTTCTGGTCAGAACACGTTACCATCCGCCGCCGCATGGGTTGCTCCCCTTACTACGCCGCTACCGGTACTCATCCCCTATTCCCCGCCAACATCGTAGAAGCGACCTACCTCCAGCCACCTCCCGATTCCTTGTTAACGACTACCAATCTCATCGCTCAACACGCCATTGACCTCCAATGCAGACAAGCTGATCTCAACTGTTTACACAATACCGTCCTTACTGCTCGCCGGTTGGCTGCTCTCCATTTCAAAAAAGAACATGCCACTACCATTCAAGACTACGACTTCAAGCAAGGAGACCTAGTGTTGATGAGAAATATGCGAATCAAAGTCACCCATAACAAGAAGATGTGACCTCAATACTTAGGACTGCTAGTGGTAATATCACGAAATCATGGAGGCGCTTACATTCTCTGCAAACTGGATGGATCCATACTCTACCAACCGGTAGCCACCTTTTGCCAAGTCCCTTATTTCACCCGCGAACACATCCCTATTGTACCAGAGTCTAGTCCCCGCTTCAGACTACACTTAAGATCTCATTCTCGCTCTTGCTTTGTTAACGGCTGATTTGGGTTTACCCAGTCCAGTCTCCTTCGCTCTCCATGCTCAGCCCAACAGTATTGTTGGACTAGCTCTCGTCGCCTTTGTGCGGTTGGTCTGTAAACTAGAGAAATGTAATATGTACAACTAAGCCGGAACTAGAATCGGAGACCATGGAATGCAATCGTCCCCTTACATCACCCCCCCTCAAGGTTCATCGACCCAATGAACAATGTCTACCTTTCACGATAAGGGTGGGAGTGACAAGCGGTTTCACCAGGAGCACCATGAGGGGCACCCCCAGCTCCTTGGCCAGAAGCTGCGGCGCGAGAGTCCATCCAAGGCATAATGCCTGGTAGCATAGGAGATTATCATGGGTGACTCGTCAGGGGCTAGAGTAGGGGAGGCTGGAATATCAGCTGGCATTGGCAGCACAACCAACATCGGAGTCTGTGGAGTGGGAGGCACAGAGGTCCAGGTAGAGGAGGCAGCAGCAGGAGTTGGTGCTGCAGGAGCAATGGGCTCTGGTGTCGGATCAAAGTCTGAGAAATCTGGAGAAGGCAACCTAGAAGGAGGAGGGGGTCACGGGTGTTGTGTAGGAGGTTTAGGGGTGGACTTTTTGTTGTCCATGGAGGGGGCCGGCGCAGCAACTGCTGGTGCAGCATTGCTTGTGTGCTGCTTACAAGGTACGCGTACATGCCACTTAGCAATACGCTTTCCAAAGACCACAAGGGCCTCACCAATCTGCTGATCAGTGCCCCTGATAATGACAAACCGGTGACCACTATTCCCAGCCGGACCAACCAAAAAGGCAGCCAGCTGAGAGCCAGAGATGTCATGGGCTTGTTTAAGGCCCCGCCCCTGATGACCGACAATGTGGGCGACAAGAGAGTCGGGAAGCTCAAGCGTGCATTCGTAGCGAGGAGTCTTTCTATCTGTAGGGGGCAAGTCCCAAGCTTGGGGGATGGCCAGGGGAGCATTAGGGTTAGAGTGTGCTATCTGTCAGGGGATATGAGAGGGGGGCGCAGTAGAGGATTTTTTTGTTGAGACTGAGGGAGGATGAGCAGAAGATGTTGAGGGCGCTGTACTTTGCTTTTCAGCAGTTTGAGCACCTGCAACAACATGCCCAGATTCCAATGCCGCTAGCCTAAGCTCAATGGCAGAGAGAGACAGCTGTAACTGCTGCATAGTAGAATACCAATTGGCGGTCTAGTGCGGCGTAGCCCGTGGATCACCGAGGTTCATCTGGGGCGTGGCACTACCAGAAGGCAGGACAGGGTTAAACAGAATAGGAGGATCCAACAATCAAGACAACATAGGAGGAGACCAATGAACTAGCTGGGTGAACCCAAACTAGATAGGAGATAGGGTGGGGGTTATGGGCTAAAGAGGCAGGCAACTAGGAGATCGATCAACCTGTAAGGGGATCTCGGAATGTGGGATACTCCTCACAAGGCAAGGCCAAACTCAGTGGTCATGGCAAGCAAGTGGTGAAGCTAACAAGCGGTGAAGCTAACAAGCAGCGGCAACAAGGCAACTGGAACATGCAAGAGACAGTGCAAGCAAGAGAGGACGACACTAAGGAGCAGACAGTTGGTCAATGGATAGGCCTGAAGACACTGCTATTGATCGATCTGAGGATATGCTATCCTGCAGATCAGCTATATATACTACATTGGTGGCTGTGCTATGACTAATGCTATGTAATAAGCGGGCCCTAGTATGTAAGCAATAATTATCAATCAATACATCAAAAGGAGAATAAAGGTCCGATGACTCATACAAGCCAACTAATAGTGATGGGAGGGAGCAGAGGCCAGGCTCCAGCAGTCGGTCTGTAAACTAGAGAAATGTAATATGTACGACCAAGCCAGAACTAGAATTGGAGACCGCGGAATGTGATTGTCCCCTTACAAGTGCTGCCAACCTGTACTGCAAAAATGTCTGGAAGTTGCATGGCCTCTCCAATGTGTCAGATTGAGGTCCCCAGTTCATTGCAGAATTCACCAGGGAACTGTACTGCCTGTTGGGGATCAAGCTTCAGGCCTCCACTGCATATCACCCCTAGTCAGATGGCCAGACAGAGCATGTCAACCAGGAGCTAGAACAGTACCTCCAGATCTTCTGCAGCAAATGGCAAGATGACTGGGATGAGCTGCTCCCGGATGCAGAGTTCCAGTACAACAACCATGTGCACTCCGCAACACAGACCACACCCTTCCTGCTCGACACCGGACGTAATCCATGCATGGTCAAAGACATTCAGACCATGCGCCCGTCCAAGAAGCTCTCTCACAAGTTCCTGGGCCCTTATGCAGTGGAGTGTGCAGTGGGACGTTTAGCGTACTGTCTGCGCCTACCCCAGGCAATGCGTGGTATTCATCCAGTATTCCATGTTGTCAAACTCTGGCCTGCAGTTGCAGATCCAATCCCAGGTCGGCGAGCAGACCCCCCACCACCGCCAATAATTGTGGACAATGAAGAGCACTATGAAGTCAAGGCCATCCTAGACAGCCGCATTTTCCGCCACAAGCTCCAGTATCGGGTGAAGTGGAAAGGTTTTGGCTATGAGGACTCTTCCTGGGAACCTGCCAAGGGTGTCAGGGCCCTCCTCCAAGTGAAGGAATTCTATGACAGGCACCTGGATGCCCCCAAACTGGTTTGGGGCCTCTACACTCTGTCACCAACACTGTTCCAGTCAGCATGGCATGCATTGAGGTGCTGCAAGCTAGAGGGGGGGTGATGTAAGGGGACATCCCTTCCTGAGCCTATACATTCCTTCTCCTTCCATACATCCATCCTCCCCTTCCCTTTCCCTTTCCTTTTTCCCCTTCTTTCTGTCTCCATTCCTTCATACATTGTCTGTTACATATTGTCCGAGTTTTTGATTAGGTAATTCTTTACCAATCAACTCTCTGGCAATGTCCGAGTTTTTCATCTTTTATTCCCACACACCTTTTTCAGTGGCTTATGTGTACTATATAGTTGATTCCCATGCTTCTGGGATGCCAGAAGTGTCCACATCCTGGCATAGGGATTCCTCTGACTTATTCTCTTTGGATATCCCTCTTCCAGGTGAGTAGCTAGCCCTGTACACTGTAGCCACTTGCTAATACATCTTTGGATATCCCTCTGCCAGTTGTGTGAGTTCCACAGCTCTCTGAGGTTGCCCTTACAGTCCCAAAGTTGTAGAAGGAAGGCCACACAAAGAATGTATGTATATTGGCTTATACATTCATTGACACACATTGATGGCAATTCATTAGCAATCCTTAAGCTATTGATATACATCATGTAAATGACTTATTTTGATTTTGGACTATAAAATGCTGAAACATTGATCTTTCAGGCAACCTTTCACTGGAAATCAACTACCTCCTACTCCTGACAGCCAAAGGAGACAGACCAGAAGTCAAAGGAGACTTCAACAATTATTAATGACTGATCCTGATGATTGTTGTTCAAACAGAAGATCTGGAAAACAGATCAATACTGTGGTTATACTACCACTTTACTTTGAACCTGGAGAAAACATAGGAACTGGGGGGATGAGACCTGGGGGTAGTAACCAAGCTATGGCCAGTTCTTCTAGCTCTACAGGAAGGCCTATTAGACAGCCTCTTGCTATTGATTATCCATTTTCTATAATCATTCCTGAAACCCATCTTCCTGAAGGATGGAATGCTCCATTATACAATCCTGTGCCTATATTGGTGCCACCACTACCTTTTCCAGCACAGAGAGCTAGAATAGTGACATCGCTACTTGCTTCTACTGATATGACTCTATGTCTAAAGTCATAAGTCCTGGTTAAAACAAACCATACTATGTGCTGAAAACTGTAGGCATAACAGGCAGACAACTCCTCAGAAACCGGAAAACATGGGAACACTTAAATAATTCACATTGCTGAAGGGCTAATAAAATAATAGAGTATTTGGACAAGCAAGGGGACAAAAAATGGGCAATTAAATATCAATTATTATTGCTGGAATGGTGGACATAGCAGATCTCTGCCCGATATCTATAAGGGGACGACATCTCTGGATGACATCCAGCCCTACTCCGTCTTAGTCATAGGTATTGCATCATTCCTTAGCCTTACTAACCGACCGGCGGCCATGCCTACACCCTTCTGTCAGCATTAGTCACCTCCATGTAGTCATCGGACTCTATCTTCCATTTGATGTATTGTTTGTCATACACAGTTACATACTGGGGCCTGCTTACATAATTTAGCATTAGTCATAGCACAGCCACCGATGTAGTATATATAGGCGGTCTGTGGATAGCATATCCCCAGACTGAACAATAACAGTGTTCCACAGGTCTATCCATTGAACCCACTGTAAGCTCCTTTAGCGACGTGCGCCCGGGCTCGTCTCGCTCCTTGTGCTTCACTCGCCCATCGCTGCCTCTTGCCTGCTTCACTGCTAGCTCGCCGCCGCATCTCACTTGTCTGGCCCTCGAGTGACCTTGTCTTGTGGGAACAGTCCCGCATCGTGAGCGTCCCCTTACAGGTTGTTGGGTCTCCTACACTGTTTGCCCCTTTAGCCCACAGCAACCCATCTACCCCCTATGTTGTCCTCTCCTTGCGATGATGATGACTGGCCTGACTATACCCCCCTGACGTCGACCCCTATATCAGCACCCTCTATCGTACACCCCAGTAATGCCTCTGCTCCCTCCTCAGCTACCTCGGCCTCCATGGCTGAACAGACTGAGCCTGACCAGCCGCCAATCTGGATGTCTGACATTGTCTCCACTCTAGCACAGATGCACCTGATGCTCTCTGCAGTCAAACATAGACTAGCCGCTTTGGAATCTGGACATGTTGTCGCCGCTGCTCAAACTGCTGGAAAGCGCAGTAAAGCTGCTGCACCCCGGACAGATCCTCCTGGGCCTCCCCCAGCCCCTCCTTCGTCAATCAAACCACCTACCGTGCCCCCCTCTCGCACTCGACAGGTAGCACGAGCTACTCCTAATGCTCCCCTGGCCATGCCTCTTGCTCGGGATCTCCCCCCTACGGATGGTAAAGTCCCTCGATACGAATGCGCGCTTGAGCTCCCAGACTCTCTGGTAGCGCACGTCGTTGGACATCAGGGACGGGGACTTAAACAAACCCATGATATATCCGGCTCTAGGTTGTCTGCCTTTGCAATTGGTCCGCCTGGATCTGGAGGACGCCGGTTTGTCACTATACGGGGCACTGATCAGCAGATCGGTGAAGCCCTTTTGGTCATCGGAAAGCATATTGCCAAGAGGCGAGTACGCGCACCGCGGAAGCAGCGCTCAGGCAAGGCTGCGCTGGCCCCTTCTCGGGATCCCGCGATGTCCACCCCGTTATTCCCTACCCAACAGCCTCGACCTACCCTCTCTCCGTCGACCGTGGTCCCTCCCCAAGTGGAGGTGACTCCTCCTGTTGCCACCCCTCGCTCTACTCGGACCCTGCCTCAGCCTCCTCTGGCACCCGGGTCCCCGATGGTAACTGGTCCTCCGACGTCTGTCGTGCCCACTTGTCATGACCCCGCCATCTCCGGACTCCCACGCACTGCCCCAGCCCCGACACACACCTTCCCCGCACCCCTTGCGCACCTCCAGGACCGCCAACAACCTCCCAACGCTGCACCGGCAACACCCGCGGCCATCTCCGAACAGATCCCCAGCCATCACTGGACCCCGGCATCTCAGCCGACACATCACCCCAAGGCTTCCCTGTCACCGGACACACCCGGACCCCTGGCATCCCGGCCATCACATAACGTTCCGCAACATTCCTCCTGCGAACCGTTGGCACGTCACCATGCCACCTGCTTCTGTGGCGCTGAGGGGCGCCACCACCACGCACCATGACCGCCGACCCACCCGACACAAGCCCGCCGTAACCCACGCCAGCACGCCCCAACCACTATCACGACCCCGGGGCTAGGAGCCAGTCCGGGGACTTAGCCAGAGGAATCAGATGTCTCGGTCCTGGCTAGAATCCTACCTGGGACTTAGCGGAAGGGTAGTACATAAACCATAGGGTAGCATACGAGTCGGGTAGTCTTGATATTAACCGTAGTTCTCCATATTTCCGTGTCTCTGTCTCTGTCTCTATCTCAATCTCAATCTATTCTCCTGTCTCCCTCTCTCTCCGGTCTCATCTCTCGTCTCTCGTCTCTTGTCTCTTGTCTCCGTGCCTCGTTCCGTTCCGTGACTCATTTCTCCTTTCCATTTCTCTCCCAGTTTCTTTACCTATCTCCCCTGCTCCCATACTCCCTTACCCGGAGTACTTTCTACTTTGCGTGCGGCACCACTCGTACCCCGGAGCGTCCAGACTTCCCCCGGACCACTCGTAGCTGTACCCGGAGCTTCCGCAAAGCCCCAGACCCGTACTTA
>QGOB01000659.1:0-81941 GCA_003313055.1 Termitomyces sp. MG145 | reverse complement strand
CTTCAGCCCCTGCTAGTAGCTCGCTGAGAGACAACGGGAAGATGATGCCTCGCCTCTCTTGAAGGGACGAGCCGATGTTGGAGGAGGTTGATAAAGACGAGAGGGTAGAGAAGGTAGATGTTGTGGAGTCGCTAGATGAAGAGCGTTTATGGTGGCATGATCCATATGGGGGTATTGGGGTGCATGCAGATCCGGATGCAGCATTAGTTGCTAAGGCGGACGACATCGTGGGTGCACTAGTGTTTGAATGAAGATAAAATATAGGAGTTTGGATTAAGTGTGGATGCGTCGTGAGTCAATAATTGGATGGTGAATATTCAGAATATTCGAAGCTTGGGTCAACGTAGCGAGCGGGGCGATGATTAGATTGGCTACAAGTGGATCGTTTGTCCAAGGTCGTTATATATGGTCTCGATAAAGCGGTGTATGTGAAACTGCGCCAGGACCTTGTTGTATTGTGCACCTTGACGACAGGACAACCCCCCATCATCCCAGGTGAACGATCTATCTGTTTCTCATGGTACTTCTGAGCAACAGAAGCAACACAGCTTTTCACTCTACCATGGGAGTTCCCCGCTAATTCCAAAAACTCGGAAATGTTGTCATAAGGAGTAGTTTCTCATTGGTGGAAACGGTCACAGACTGACTGCAACGGATCCTTCGCATGACACCAACAAGACTCACGTACCTACTTTGCACTGTAGGTGCCGAGATTAGCATTATACGGCCAAGATCAAGATCGTTTGATGCCGGGAGAGACGGATATTGCATACAAAAACAGAGCTCGAATCAGTACAGTAAGTACGATATCAACACACACTAAGATTGGAAAGCCGATTGTGCAAATCTGATAATTGAGATCAGTCCCTCGTTTTCATTCAAACAGTGGTGGCTCTAATGAAGACGTGAGCTGTCCTCATAGACTGCTATACAAAAATCGTTTCTCGAGAACCTCGCTGGATGTAGGTGGCTATCGAGAAAAAAAATATAGTTCATACAATAAGACTTTCAGGTGGCCCAAGATAACTTGGCATCAAAGCACCAGTATCTAGAAG
The DNA here is from genome assembly GCA_003313055.1 of Termitomyces sp. MG145. Classification (NCBI taxonomy): domain Eukaryota; kingdom Fungi; phylum Basidiomycota; class Agaricomycetes; order Agaricales; family Lyophyllaceae; genus Termitomyces; species Termitomyces sp. MG145. Next base: position 80,886 of record QGOB01000659.1, on the reverse strand, counting down.
AAAAAATATTAACAAACAACAGCAAGTTAGGTTTAGTCAATGGACCCACTAATTACAATCTTCTCAACCACGACTGCTGGCTCGATCATTGCAATCTATAGTATATTGAGTCAAGGTCAAGTTCTCTGAGATATGCAATGGTTCCACTCATACCTTCAGTGTGTGGGGTCCAGGTGTAACTCCGGTAACCTGTGCAACAGCGCTGATGATATTGTTGGCAGCAAAACCATCATTGCCACCCCACGCCGCTGGGAAGCCGCCAGGTGGAGCTGGAGGGAAGAAATACAGAGCTTGAGGAGCCTGTGAATCGAGCTGAACAGCAAACCCTAGAGGACGATCCTTTTCTCCGGCGTTGAAAGATGGATTGACAAACGTGGTTATTGTCAAATTACCACTCCCGCCAATGGTGTTGAAATTATAGAAGTCGTATTCCCTGTGAGACTCAGTCAGTAACAAAGATTGCTTCTAATGCTGATAGTACTTACACACTAGGGCCTGCACCTGCGGTATAATTTGCCTCGTTGTTTCCAAGATGTGGCCATGGGGTGATGGCTGAAACCGTACGGCCGTAACGCGGAAGGACTTTCCATGAGACCCCCGAAACGCTTGTATTGCGAGATGTATGAGCAGCTTCAATTGATATGACACCTGCTCCTTCGACGAATCCTGTGAAAATCGTAGGCAAGCTACTACAACAAGGCAATCCACCAAGAAGAATTACCTTGGAATGTGGACGGCAACGTATGCTTCGTGACGTTGAAGATCACGGGTACAGAGAGTGGCAGTTGGCTAAAGGGATTCAAGCTTTTGGTCGTGAATGTCAATGTAGCCGAGGAAGTTCCAGCCGGGAGTTGAGACCAATCATTCACGCTCGCAAAGATACGCGTCTCTGGAGCAGAGGGAGATACGGATCCTGTCGTCTGAGAGAGTTTAACCCATGTTGCGTTTGTAGTTACAGTGAAGTTGAACGGGCTCGGGCCACCGGAACCAACGTCGATGTAGCGGGTGCCGAAGGTGTCGAAATTGTCCAATGTCACAGTTGGTGGTGGGCAATTATAACCCTGGCTGCATTGATTTGGATTATCTCCGGGCCTATGTAGACGAAGTAAGCCATTACTCTGGCACAACAGGGATTGATTGTGGTGTAACTTACCATGCTCCAAGCGTGCCTTCAGGTGATATGCGCATGACTCCAGCGAGGACCTGTTTTCTGGATGAAACGCGTGCAACGGGGGGCATACTATAGATTGAAACATTGGCAAAGTGATCCGACGCAGGGAAAATCACTTACGTGTTTGCCATGGGCTGTTGCCAATAGAAGTATCCAACGTCTACATTCATTGATTAGGGGTCTGATCGAGAAAGCTTGGACGGTATGTTGCGTACGTGTTTGATCCATCATGCTGAATTGCCAGATGATACTCAACACAAGACCTGAAAGGAAGTACAAAGACTCACTGGTCCCATTTTCCTACATTAACTCGTTAATCTCGCTTAACACCGAGAGAAACACAACTGACCGTCAAGCATGGTATGATATTGGTGCTCGATGTTATAGTCTTCTTCAAAATATGTCTCAACATCATCAGCAAGCCCATTGGCGCTGAGCTGTTGGAGTTGGCGCACTAAATATTATTCATTTCTGAGAGAGCTTTCCACTTACCCTGGCTTGAGAGGCTCTTAGATTGTTCTGCCCGGCAGCAATGAGCTAGACAGGGGCCCGTCAGTTTCAGCGCCTTTTGATAAGACAGATACATTTTACCATATTCGCCAAGTTGGCACTCGCAATAACCGGATGGTGGACGAGCTGGAAGAATGCAGGCTTGAAGTCGGCAGAGAGACTGTCGTAAATGTTGGTCGATGCGTCCTTCAACGTTGCCCATGCGTCAAGGACGCGTTCAGCTCTGTCAGTCTCCGGTATAAGGCGACGAATCTCATTCAATAGAAAGTGAGACGTACTCGCGGTAAGAAATCAAGCTGAAAGTGGTTGTATTGAGCAACTCTGGTTTTCTTCGTGCGTTGAACCGCGTCAAGTTTCCAACGATATCCGTCACTGTCGCGGCGACAGATGGTGAAATCTGAAACTCGCGTTCAGCCCAGCTGGAGATGAATGAATCTAGATTATCGGGGTTCCAACGGGTCGCATCCCAGCCCAAGTTGAGGAAGAACTCAATTTCGCGCTCGTAAGGCTTCATGTCGCCAACATTGAGGATCCAAATACGATTGGCTTCACGTTCGACGGCGAGGGACATCTGCTCGTAGATCTATCATTGGCGTCAATCTCTCTGTTCTGATATACAAACGCAAGGACGACGTGCTTTGGGGATCTGACTGGACTAAAGGACGGCATCGAAAGATGAACATAAGATGAGAATCACTGTGAGGTTCTCGACCTACCGTTATCCACTTGTAATCCCTGGGAGGTCCAACCTAATGCTGATTGTAAGCCCAAATAAAAGCAGTCTCAAGATCGCGACTAACAAAGTCGACCTTGAAAAACAATCAAGTCACACTCCAATAAAAGAATGATTCGCGTACATGATAATAAATGCCAGCTCCACCAGTCCTGTTTCGTTCTGACTGAGTTGGGTAGCGGCGGACATTACCCCAGCTAAATGATGTCTTTGAGTATGATTTGCTCTTGAATGAGAAGTCGCATTTCCTACTTATCGTCTGTCCAAAGGAGGGTCACATAATCGGGCACTTGAAGACCATCATCATAGTAACCCTCAACCTCTTGATCTTACCACCCATTTGATCAGAACCAAAGATGACTATGTTGAGGGCTGGGACGGCTCACAAAGACACCAAAGTTGAGGGACAGATGCACTATCCTCGTTCATAACACTTGAAATGATCCCTTGTTGGATGTTGACAATATTTTGTAGGAGAGCAATGTTTTCAGTTTCAGAGAGTGGCACTGTGATAGATTTAGTAAAGATTTCCAGTTATAATATGAGCATGCACGAACTATCTCCAAAACCTCTCATGCCAATGCTAATGATAGATTCGTAGGGCTTGGCGCGTTCGATGCCATCTCTCCAGTACGCATTGATGTTGTCCGCATTGGTTTCGTAGTTCCATGGGCCGTGGCCCTCGTAACTGAACTCATTGGGTGTCGACCGCATCATAGGTTCTTGATGGCTGGAGAGTCCATCTGAGGTCAGAAGACTTGATAAGCCGAGCCAAAATGTGGAACTGACCTGGTGCCCATGACCACACCGAAGTAGTCGGCAAAGAATTGGTTCTGGGGATCGTCGATAGCGAACATACTGCAATCACCATGATTAAAGTCATTTTATTGCTTCGAGAAACTCTTCCGTACCCTGCCCACATCGCTGCACACGCAGTCAGCACCATATTTTTCTCGTGACTGTGTGTCTACATACCTGGCCAAAGATAGTTTGCTTTGAGCCGCAGAATCAACTCGAACCTGCATCGACGGCGTAAACATTGGATGCTATCAGCCGTAAACCGAAGGAAACTTACAATTTGGCGTAAAAGAAATGATTAAAAGGCGCTCCAAAAGGGCCCAAGTCTGCAGAAGTACCATTCGTAAATTTCTCTGTGGCCCAATTTTGCAAAGCGGGCTGCTCGTCGTTGAGGAAGATGCCGCGATACTTGACACTTGGCGAGCCATGTGAGCACCCCGTGGATTCCACGAATAGCTCAGAATGCGTTGTAACCGGAACATCTGCCCACCTATTTTTACTTCAGTTTTGTTTCCGTTGAGATAACACAGAAAAGTTCGCACCAGTACCACGGGGAGACCCCTAGGGAATAATGTCAAGTTAGAAGAGACATCGGAGAGAGGATGGTCGAAGGCCGTACCAATCTGTTCCGAAAGATCATAAAGTGCGAAGATTGTTCCTCGCTTATCCGCTCCAATGACGACATACGCAAGATCAATTCCAGGCAGAGGATTCTCGACACCGAGCGACATGAATGCCTCCCATTGATCCTGGATCGACGAGACATCCAATTTGGTCGTGTTGACGATTTGAGTAATCAGAGACGATTTTCCAAGAGTTCCGACAATAATTGGGATCGATGTGGCCTTTTTTTTCTTTGCTGATATCGCAGCTGTCGCATTAGAGGCTGTGACATTCGATAAACTGGGTAATACTCCAGTCACTCTTTGAACGTCAGTTGCAAAGTCTACGGCAGCGAGCTGAACGCCAGGCCAATCGTCGGCAGAAAGAAGAATTGGAGCAGCGCCGTCTTGAGTGGCAATTGGAATGGTTGAAGATGAGGGCTGGAAGACGACGCAAGTGTCCTGGCCAATGCCACGGACACTGACGAGTAGAAGGCCTGCAAGGACCACAAAGCGAAGCATTGCTTCCCCTAGACACTAAAAACTTTAGCACAGCTTCTCCACTTTATAATACGAGGATAAATATCGGGAGCGGACACACGGTGCCTGACTTGTGGTCTCATGGGTTGTAATCAGCATGATGTTGCAGGGGTGAGATGGATTCGGGAGCACGAAGGTTCTGCCGACTCGAGTCCATCGTTGGCGGCCCGGGGGAAGAACGGATAGTATGGTGGTAGATGAAGAACTAAAGTTAGAAGAATAGAAACGTTACGTCAAAAGGGAAATAGCAGAACTGTGGAAACAGGTGCACCGAAGGACTGTTCACGGTCATGAACAGCGGACGATGTTCAGACACTCATGTGAGTAGGTAGCGCATAACGTGGGCCACATGACTTGGCGTTTCCATCATTGTGGGTGGCGAGTCGATGAAAACGATCAAGGAACGATTTCAACTCCATCGTTCCATGGACCATTCAGAATATAGAAGACTCTGAGAAAAGATGTTCGAATGGGAGTGTAACCCATTTGCAAGGTCGACGAAGCAGTTTAGCCCAAGTACGTTGATAGAATCTTAAGCTTCCATGAACTACTCGAATTATAGCAAGCTCTGAGAAGAGATGATTGAGTCGGGAAGGTGCAACCTAACAATAAGCATCTGTTCACCTCACATGATGATGTATGATTAAAATGGCTGCCTGCTCCGCGTAGGTAAGTAGATGTTTTGGTCAAGCGCTTTATCCTTGAGGTTGATCGCCCTGCAAAGTTTTGGTTTACGCATCATAATTTACAATCATCCATATCGATCGATGTCTGGGGACAGCAGTATAAAGCGAGAGAATACTCGATATCTAATATTGGAAATATCCTGCCTCACACGTCCAAAGGTAAGGAAATAACATGCATATGAACAAGATTAAAATGCCGGTCTTTTCTGCGATTTGGTCTGCAAGTCGAACCTTCCTATCTGCACGACAGCGAAATATTCGGAGACAGCATCCTAGAAAGTTTGACTTTGTCGCTCCTAGTACAAACACCTAGGTTTCATCCATAGTTCCTCCTTTGTCGCTCCTGGCGCTAGCTCTCCGAATCCGATTTTTGTACACCAAATCCTTTTCAGTGCCTGCCACTGATTAAAAGGAGATTGTTCCCTCGCTTCCTCAGCAGATGAACGACGATAGGTAGTGCACAGATCAACCTAACTTTAATGTTTCGAGAGGTACTGTAGTCAATAGAGACCAGCAATGTTAGTCTGAAACTTCCCTCGACCAAAGAAGGGCGGTCTCAAAGTTCTTGAAAGGACGTTGGCTAGTCCTTTTTAACCTGTAGACATGTCGTGATGATACCAGTGACCGTCGATGTTAATGTCAAGACGAATAAAGGATATGTTCGAAGACACCATTTAATCGACGCAAAACACAGATTGGAGGCTGCCAAAAATACGAAGGAGATAAACTGCGGGGCGCAGGGTACAATGTGGGGAACGCTTATATAGTCGGAAAATGCCGAAAGGCATGCGGAGTATGAATGAAGCTGCTTTGGAGTTACTTCGAATGCACCGGAGGTCGAGAGAATGAATGTGAGTTCTTTTGTAAGGAATCCATCCTACTTCCCATTGACTCCTGCTCAGAACCTCCTGAGAACGCTGAAAGAGAGTCAGCTCAAGTCAGCGTACCCCGATGCCGACCTAAGACTCCTTCTGACAACCGTCAAGGAAAGCCGAGTAAGTGTTCGTACTTTCTGTCGTGATTGGAGCTCTAAATTCTCAAATTCTCATAATAGCGTCAGAGCCATGATATTAAAGTGTCTGTTGCAGACCCTTTCTTCGACTCGCTTGAAAACCTTTTGCTCGATTTGAAGGCTGTCACGATCGTGTGTTGTTCTGATCTCTTGAGTTTTGACGCGTTCAGTAATCATGTGCTCAGGATAACCACGACGCGGAAGCTTTTTTGAAACCAGTATCAAAAGCTGAGGCGCCGGACTACTATGAAGGTACGTTACTATAAGCGTGGCTGTGTCGCGTTTTAACAGTATGAATAGTTATCGCGAATCCTATGGACTTCTCTACTATGCTCAAGAAGGTCAAAGCAAGGCAATACAAGTCGAAGCGCGAGTTTAAGGATGATTTGGACCTCATATGGTCCAATTGTCTTACGTATAATGCAGCAGAGGTGCGTGGTCAAAGCCAGTCCCATGCTTTCCTAACTTTACACCACTTCAGAATCATCCCCTACGGCCTTGTGTGAAGCGCTTGAAGCTCAAGGCTGACCGTCTATTGAAATACATAACCGATAAAAAAGATCGCGCCGACCCGCCCATCCCCTCTGACATCACAGCTACTCATATCGCGCGTCCGAAGATAAATGGCAACGGGTCCCTTAATGGCTGCTTCTATGGTCACCAACGATCTCCCTCGACTCCTACGCTCTCTAAGTCCTCCACCCCGACTATCAAGGCCTCTCCTTCAATCTCTGCCAGACCCTTACTTCGACGAGACGCCCCGTTTCCTGATACCCCAGCCATCATGCGTACACCAGCGGGCATGGCTTTATTCATGAACATCGACCGCGCTATCTCTGCGCATCCTGAGGCTGGTTCCACATCTGAAGATACCCCATCGCCCCTGGAAAAGCTTCAAGAACTAGCTGGTCTCGTAGAACTTCCACCCTCACCCGATTCACGCTCACCAACTCCGGATAACATCATGGATGTCGATGGAGGTGAAAAGCGCAAATTGTATGTACTCTCTCTCTCTCTCTCTCTCGTTGTACTTGATTCACCCGTTCGTGACAGAAATGGCTTTACAGACCACCGGCCACGAAAGCGCGCTCGCTTTAGTTCTCAATACGCTACGCCTCTTGCCTTCGCTAAAGATGACGTCACCGAGCTCTGGTGGAGTGCTGTCCAATCCGACGCCCTCCTTGCAAATGGCCTTCCTGAAATACCCTCCTCTTCTTCATCCTCAGCTACCGTCGCCACGACAGTACCCTCTTCCTCTACTTCTTCTCTGATGACCCCTCGCAAGATCAAGGCCAAACGCCGGAAGAAACAAACTGCAGACAGTGCAGCGCCCAAGTCGCTTCTTACCATGATGAACAACAATATCAAAACGATGAAGCGACTACGGCACACACATGCCAAGTTTGCTGCCCTGAATGCGAATAATACTTCGACTGGGGAGGACGTGGAGGGTGGGGGAGATGGCGCACCGTTCAGTGCGAGTGGCCCGACGGGCCCATTGGTGGCAAGCGCTGACGACGATGGGATTGAGGCGGCGGATGATAAGGTGGACGAGCGACCGTGGCGTGCGACGATTAAAGGGAAACGGAAGTTGGGAGGGATTGAGATTGGGGAGGAGGCGGCGACGGATTGTATGAAGTGGATGGGAAGGAAGGTGCTGGAGCATGTTGGGTTTCAAGGCGCGTTATCATATTGATTAAAACATGGCATGCTGAAAATAGAAATATTTGTTTCTAGGTACGTCGCAGGTTACGTTAGATGTCCTATCTGGCGTCGCCTCGGAATTCCTGCTCAGTGTGGGCCGAACAATTCGTTTCTTGTCCGACAAGTACGCCGCGAAGATGACGTCGGAGGTCAGATTTTTGTTTACATATCATTGTTGGTGTCTCAAAAAGGTTTACAGGAGATTATTCTTCATACTTTGTTCGAGAGCGGGATATCAAAGATACAAGAACTAGAACGCTACGTATCTGATGATGTAGAACGATACGGTGCGCGTCTTGCCGGATTGGAGGAGAAACTTATCACGGCCTATCGTGAGACTGTACGTGGTCATCTTGTGTTCGCACATCTGCTTATATGTATTTTAGACTGCTGGTGAAGTTTTGGAAGATGAGGGGCTCTTTGAGGAGGAGGATGAAGAGGAAGCTGGCGTACTTGCTATGTCTGTAGTCTTGACCTCTATCTTGTTCTTTTGTGCTGACCTCAACATCTTTAGCGGTGACTTTGCTGATGCTCTCGGGGAAGACTATCTCGGTCTCCGTGAGCTTGGTATTGCGGCCGAGTTTGGCTTGTCCAACCTCAGTATCCCGAAGAAGCTTCTCAGCAGAAAGAAATCGCAAAAACCCTCAGCTGCGTACGTACCGTTACCTGCTTTCCCCCTTCGACACCTGACTGGACTTACTGTAGTGCCAAACCTACCGAACCTCCGCCGCCATACCCACCACCACCACCATTTCTTCCTCTCACTTTCGCAAAGGTTGAAGACCAAATTGGTCTTCTTAAACCTTACTACCACACACGTTTCAAACAGCTTGTACAACCTCTACTTCCTCCACCCGTTCCGGCCACACTTCCAGGTCCGAGTCTACCACCTCTGCCAGGCCCATCAGGTCTTCCGGCATCGAAACCTCAACCTCCAGTGCCGCTTCATGGTCAAACGCCTTATTCTCCTTTCAATGGAACTTCAGAACCCGCACCTTCTGTACCACCTGTTCCATCCCCAGTGCCACCACCAATTCCACACGAGAACCTGATTCTTCCCGACGACTTGCCAAACTCTGTGAACGCCAAGATGGGTCCTTTGGGTCAGATTGTCCGAGGCGGGTCGTCAGGTGCCGCTGCGAAGAAGAAAAAAGCAGGCGGGGCAGCACCTGGAGGGATGAGTACGGAGGTCGGTGCGCCGCTGCAAAAGAAGAAGAAAACGGGGATGGTGGGTGTGGGGACGGGAAATGGGAGGAAGAAGAAGAGCGAAGAAGGCTCGGCATCGGTTCCAGCTCCAGCTCCAGCTCCAGGGATGCAACTGCAACCGCAATCAGGCTTGCAGCCTCAGCCTGGGCTAGCTCCGGTAACGATGCCAATGACGTATCTGGGCCCGCCCCCTGTGGCTGCGTACACAATGCCTATGCACATGCAACCTCAGCCTCCTGTCATGGGGCAGTGAGGATACTTCCGTGTTATGACATGCGTGTGTCCTTTGAGAGTCCATTGAAGTTGAGCATTAAGTTTTGGGCGCGTTTTTTTTTTCGTCTTGTCGGCTTTTGTCGTCGTGGATCACATTTGTATTATCAACATATCATTATACATTGCATACCCTTAATGTTGTGTTTCCATATACAATGGCGCCCATAGGCGCCTAATTTGTGAGATCTTGTAATCACCTGCCAGAAGGTTGTCTGGTGTGGCAGTGCGAAACTGGAGGTCTCCGTTTTTGGCTTCATTATAAACTTCTTAGACTTGAACCATCAAGTCCATATTATCTTTCTTCGTTCTCCAGCAAGAAATACATAACATGAGTCACGGTTACGGTGCACCCCCTGGAGGCGTACGTGGATGGCCTTGATATGGTTGATCATAAACTGATAACGTCCAGTACGGCGCACCTCCGCCCCCTCCACACGGCTTCAACGCGCCTCCTGTGAGTCAGCCATTGTCGGCTTAAGCTCATCCTTGAGCGGGAGCACGTTCTAGTCGGCATCTAGAACATGATTCTGATATGATTGAACTTCAGGGTGGATATGGTGGCCCGATGGGATTCGCGGCTCCTTCCGGACCTCATGGACCCCCGCCTGGAGCAGATCCTCAGTACGTCGAATATTTTTGCTCGTTGAAAATTGACGATGAGCAACTGACGAAATGATTCATTCTGCTTTGTTGTGTAGACTGTGGAACTGGTTCAGCGCTGTTGATCTAGATAGATCCGGCCATATCACAGCGACTGAACTGGGTGAGTGGGATTTGTTGATTGCTGCAAAAGGAAGAACTTAAGTGGTGGTATACATAGCGCAAGCGCTCGTAAATGGGGACTGGACTGGTGCGCAGCTCTCGGCTCTTTGAAGGGTTTCATATCCACCCTTGATCTCATAGCTTTTGATCTTGACACTGTCAAGCTTTTGATGTCTATCTTTGTACGTAGCCCTTTTCAAGCCTTTTTGGTCATATATTGACGCTTTTTGCAGGACACTGATCGTAGCGGGACCATCGGTTTCAACGAGGTATGTCTGTCGGATGAGAATTGAAGGCAGAATGACGTCATAACATTTTCTCAGTTTACTGGTCTGTGGAAATACATTAAGGCAAGTATCAATCATCACATGCATGGCGAGCAACTGCCAACATCTTATACCGTTTCTGTCAGGATTGGCAGAACGTCTTCAGACACTTTGACCGAGATCGCTCTGGATCCATTGATGGCAACGAGTTGCGTGATGCTCTGGGCCAGTTCGGGTGAAATCGTTACATAGTTCATTCAGCTTGATTGGCTCACTGACTGGTCCCGAAGATACCGTCTGAGTCCCCCTTTGCTGGATCTCCTTCAAAAGAAATATGGTCAGTTCATGTGATTCTTGCTTCCTTTGCTTCTGGCTCACCCCCTACCCCGGCCGGGGTAGATGTCAAAGCTTCATCACCTGGAGGTTATCAGACACATGCCCCAGGCATCTCGTTCGACCGTTTCATACGTGCTTGTGTTGTTGTGAAGCAGCTCAGCGAGGCGTTTGGCAGGCTCGATACAGACCGCGATGGGTGGATTCAGATCAATTATGATCAATTTATGGACACAGTCCTCAGACTTCCTTAAGGTTGTTTTGACTGAATTGAATTTGAATTTGTAACATTATATCATATTCCTTTGATCTTATGTTGTTCATTGCATCTCTATTTATTACATAAGGGCACATGGTGTAGTTGGTTATCACGCCCGCTTAGCATTTAGCGTTTGCGGGCGGTCCCCGGTTCAATTCCGGGTGTGTCCATCATGCCATTGCTTCCACGTTTTTATTTCTTTTTTTCTTGATATCACCAATCTAAACCCAGGTTCCACCTGTTCTTAACCTGAGGTCTTTGATACGGGGATGCATATTGCCCCAACTATCTCATCCGTGAAGTCTACATATGACGTTCCTATCCTTGTTCTCGCGTCCAGTGATGCGGAGGGCACGATTCATTCTCGCAAATTTGTAGCACGACCCTCTCATTACCAGGTATGCTTCTGCTCATGATTGCGTTTTTTTTCCTTACACATGGTTCGGGACTGAGACGCGAATGTGAATAATCCCAACTAGGAACTTGTTATTACAGCGCGTAGAATCTTTGGTATCAAGGACGACGTGACGTTAGTATTTGGTACATCTACCCTTGACGTGTGTCGCGGCGCTTGGATTGAGATTGAAGAAAGCGCGTACGAGCCGCTCCTCGAATGTTTGGACGAGGTCATCGTAAGACCTGGTGCACCCCGTGAAGATGTAGGTGAGGATGCGGCTGGTACGTTCGTGTTCTTCCTGTTTTGAATTGACAGATTTTGAATACTATCCCAATTACGCGTGTAGTTGTAACAGCCAAAGACAAGACGCGTGAAGTTGATCGCGTCGTAGATTCCAACCCGAGTGATGAAGATGTTTCCAACATTGCGTCGAAAGAACGCATGGATTCTCAGCCAGATGCGTCGGCATTGGTTGTAGTTGGAAGCAGCACCCTTGCACCTTTGGTGTCTGCTCGAAACGAACCAATAATGCGGTCGGGGCCTATAACTACCAACCAACCCTTCTCCCCTCCACCTCGTCCAAAATTCGACTTCACATCTGGCCCTGGGCCGGCGCTTGACGAGGTGCCTAAATCCACCAAGTCGCGTGTTCTGATACAGCTCGATGAGCTTCATAAACAAAAACCACAGCCACTGTCTAATTCTCGCCAGCGTAAGCCAGAATCTCAGCCAGAACCTGAACGCGAACCTGAAAACCAGGAAAAACCGAAATCTAAATTTAGACCTGTATCTACTGCTCGCCAAACTAAGATCGAGCCTGAATCTTCAAGAGCTCGCCAGCCCAATTTCAAGCACAAATATGAGCCCGAGCTTGTTGAGGAAGACGAGGAGTCAGGCAAGGTGCCTCCCTCTGATGCGAAAATCGAAGAAGCTTCGGACATAGGCCAAAAGAAGATCAGCGTCGAGAACGAGGAAGACGACGACTTCTGGCGATTTGGAACTAAGGATCTTGGTCCTAACACGACTTCTTCCAGTCGTACCAAACAGGAGTCGGTTCTCCCGCCCACAAACCCGTCTTTAAATTCGAAGTTGACGAGAAAGGGTACAATGATTGATGTTGAAGTGAAGAAGGAGCCAGAGGAAAAGAAAAGCAAGATTAGGGATGCTCGCGCGAGGTGTACGTGTTTTTCTGTTCCAACTTGTTAACTCTTTCTCAGTGTATTCAAATGCAGTATCGACTGTTAATGCGACACAACTTCCTCGTGCATCTGCGCGTGCCCTGGGGCACTTTCACCAAGGTAATGTCATATCTTTTACTCAACATCTGTATTGACTGAGGTGGCAGTACAGATCCAGACATGCGCTTCATGGTAACGGTGCACGGACCCTGCACCGGCCAAGGCGCAGACTTCCGGACACGCGGTGGGCACAAGATTAAGAAAGTGCTCGAGAGCGTATGTAAGACGTTTGAGTTGCCCTTCGAGCGGTATGTTCATCCAACAGCAGTATCTGTGATACTTATATGTCCATTTACAGTTCTCGGCTTGTACTTGAAGACGATTCAAGGGAGATTAAACAATATTATTGTGATCCAGAGGATACAATAGGCTCTTGCGGCATTGATACCGATTCGCGGCTTCTCGTTCAGGTCGATGGTATGACTGAACAAGACCTCAATATGTACAATGAGGAAGAAGAAGAAGAGGATTGATGATGATCTACGGGTGTGAGTAAGGGGAGTCTTGTTAGGATCTTGCATTGTCGAGTCGTTCAATCTAATTTGTTTTTGGTCCATTGATTAAATCTCTCAGCTTGATGGTGTCCACCATCTTGACCCAGCTACTCGAGGTGTGCAGCCTGTCCTGTTCAAATAACCCCTCGTATGGATTGTCATTTACTTTCGATCGTCGATGGCGTTACTGATCAGCCGAGATGTTCGTCTTGAAACTCGTTCTTCCTGCATATCGAGAATTATTTCTTTTAATTTGGTCTTTCGACATTCTGTCCCTTTCATTCTCGATGCGTTCCTCACAACCACTGACACGAAAGGACACTGCTCATTACCAATGAAAGAGGAGAAAAGGTTCAGGACTGATATCTTTAAATGGACGGATCTTTTTCTTATAGTATATTAGCTTGATCAATCATACTGTCTTCGTCATCTCTATTGGAATTCGGGTTTTCCGGCCCAGAGATTGTGGGATAGAGGTGCTTTGTTTTGACAAGACTCATTTGACAGCGCACAATTTCGACCCAGAACATTATGCACATGCATGGAGAATATTCCACAAGCGGATCCAGACATAGCATTACTTTCGTCATGGCTGGTTTACTCGCAACGTTTGTGTGTGATGGTCGGCCATTATTCAAGCTTCAAGCGGCAGCACATTCACATTGCAAGTATGAAACGCGTAGAGTCACCGTCATTGTCATCTGATCACAAACGGCATTTCTGACTCGGGTGATATCAAAAAACTACCTGTTTAATTTAGACACACTGGGCACCAAGAAACTCCACCTTGCGGGGTGGGTTTGTTGAACAAGCCCTAGGGAAATTTGAAAATACACACCTGTCCAAAACAGTCAAGAAGAATCTCCAAGATGACGGTGAAGAGGTTTGACGAGGTCGCAACGGCCCCGCCAACCGCGACAATGACCTGTTTGGAAAGTCACCCTTGGTACATTCCCCAAGTTCCGAGTCGTAGTTCGCTGAACACCCTCAGGCTTTGGATACGAGCCTCGTCGCGCTTTCTCGTCAACTTTTAATCACTATCTCATGGAGTCACTACCAAGCAGCCTTTTTTGCAAATCAAAACTCAGAATCATAGTAAAACCAGTGAGTTCACTGGGCTGGCAAACGGTCGCTGTCTGGGCTGGAACATATTGAAACTGGCAAGAAGATCCGAGAAGCGAGGTGGTGGCGACTATTATTGATCGATCTGGTCAATTCCAAGCACGGCCATTGGGCTCGGACGGATCGGTAAATGTGTCACGACGAGCTGACCGGACGACGAAAAGTGTGGCAGTAGTGTCGGGAGATGATCCCCGAGGTCTCTACATTCATTTCCTACTCGTATCTCCAGATATTGGAACTGAGCTCCATCACGCGTTCTAACTAGCAGCTCATCAAGCCGCTGCCATGAGCTTCCTGCGTAATCGGTATAGACATATATAATGATACTAGTGAGGTTGTTGGCTTCTGGTATCTGCTCGAGGAACGAGATCATGTTAAAGTCGTCCTCCCTCTCTACAATATAGAACGTGAGATGCCGCAGGATACTAGGATCGGGAAGATTTAGAGTTTTCCAACACATTTCGAAAGCTTGAGCAGATATGTTATCAATCTATCGATACCAAAAAAGAGAGAATGATACGCACGGGACTCGAAGCAGATTTCTAGATGCTTGAGAGATCCAGAGGCTAATCTGAGGATCTCGTGAACAGCCTCTTCGGTTTCTTTGTCGAGAACGCTCAGCTTAAGTCGTTGAAGCCGAGCGATGGACAAGGGAGACGATGGATTGGACTTGAGGGCCTCGACGAAGAGAGAAAATGTGTAGCCGGAGAAACCCAAATCTTCAAGGTGACCTTGCTGTACTGGTACCAACGGGAGGAGGTCGTTGTCGGTTGTATTCAGATTCCCATCCAGCGTAATAGAACTCCATTCAAGCTGAAGTTCCTGAACGTGGCCACAAGTCAAAAGAACGCCAGCGGGAAACTCAAAAATGTTGTGGATCTTCAGCGAGCGAAGAGCGGGTGCATGCATCATTTTAAAGATATCACGCTTGCACGTCTCCCAATCTGAGCTGAGCGTCCAAGTCCAGTCCAGAGCCTCCTGCAAATTGTCTCCTGTGATGTTGAGATGCATCAGGTTTGGTAGAGAGGGGAAAGAGGCGTAGGACTTGGGGAGGGTTGGTTCTATGATGACACGGAGCTTGATCACGAAGCTGCGAAGTTGTTCGCTGGACATCAGGACCTGGTTCAGCATGTTTGGGCGGCAAGAGCTGTTGTACTTGGAGTTGGGAAAATAGATAGAAATGTCGTGGAATAGTCGTTTTTGTACTTTCCTACGCAAAAAAGAGCACACAAGGCTACAGTTCAGCAACGCAGGTGCTGTTTTGCGGTGCTCTACATATGATTGGGTCGCGGAGACATAGGGAATTTCGTCTAGGATGAGGTCGTAAATCTCTTGTGGGAGAATTGGTCTAGAGTACATTGAAATGGAGCGAGAGGTAGAAAAGAAAACGGTCGGATGGGAACTTCGCAATTCTAAAAACTTTATCTATACTTAGGCAACCAAAGTGGATCAGATCAGGATAACCGCGGCAAACCATACCGCGGTACAGGTGGATGTGCAATCAAGAACATCAAGCAAAGATAGCGCAGAATTAAGGAAGAAACTATGTACCATGATCATGGGGACAGGACGGTCAAAGGCCATGTACGAATCAACTCGAAGTTGTACAAACCAGTGCGGTATGAGAAAGCAGGTGTACGGTGTACTGGCAATACATGGGTCCATATGGAATAGGAACCCAACTGGTGACTGCACTGCATGCCAATGGTACTCTGAGTTTAGAAATCCTTTAAAGGTTAAACGTTGAACCATAAGACCCGATAAATAGCCAATCCTCTAAGAGGGGTCTTCGGCGAGGATGGACAAGGTCAGCTGGTCATTAAGCTTGCATCTGCAGTGAAGAAGCATCTGCAGTAAATGGGTATGAGAGGAAAAGGTCGAGAATCTTGTCGGAGCAAGCCATAGGGGCACTGAGTTACCAGTAGATGTGAGTCGGGGACGCTTGTTTTGATCGTCCAATTTTGAAGTCCTTGTGAAAGAATATGTGATGCGAGCGCCGCGGCGGTACCCTGATCTAGTGAATCTACTACTACCCTTCTCTCTCGACAAGTTATGTGATTGAGGGGCGGTTTCGTTGAGAAAGGCATCGTCCTCCATGTGCATTACATCGACTCTAGTCCTTCAAGCATTAAACTTGAGACCCCGGAAGATATCAACGGATCGATTCATTGTAAAGAAAATAGTTGGTCAAGGTATATCCCTTGTGAAAGGTGGAAGACACTCACAGATCTGGCTCGAAATCTGGGAGATTGGGTAGATAGATATTTGAGGGCACCGAAGGCCTTGATACGTCGGTCGAGGAGGCGACCTTTCTTGGTGCAAAGCAAAAAGCCGATATGCAACTTCTCAGGAAGGCACTTGCTATAATCAGGATCAACGAGCTTGATAGGATCGAGTATTTTCGGAACATGTATGACACGAATTTGCCGCGTGCATATTTTTACCGCTCAAATTGCGCAACAACCCCGTTCTATGGGGTCGGCGAATTAAGAAAGTGTGTGCATCGATCCAAAATTTGTATACACATGTGCAAGGGGCAGAGCCCTTCCTTTTACCAAACGAGGGAGGAAAGATAATAGTTTGGAGTTTATCAGACACAGTGGAGCAACAGGTACTTTGCATAGCCATCAAGAAAGTTCCTGGATGGAAGGCGTGAGTCACATACAGAAAACATTGACTCTGGCGTGATTTGGACGAGCTCTTCTTGCCTTCACTCGCACAAAAACGACAGCAAAATGTCAATGATACAACAATGGACACACCCGGAATTGAACCGGGGACCGCCCGCATGCTAAGCGGGCGTGATAACCAACTACACCATGTGCCCGTAGGTAAGAGAAACCACAAGGTTACAAGTCCAAATTTGGCGCTGCATGAAGAAATGCCGGGGCAATTCAGTTTTAACAGTGCTGCGATGTCACTTTACATGTCTGTCGCGGTGGCCTACGAGTCGCCCGGCAAAAGTTTTGAGGTTTATTCTATTATTTATTAATCTATTGAAATTGCTTACTTCTTCTTTCTTCAGGAGCTTCGCATTGATGACTATATCCACGCCTTGAGTGCTACCGGCCGCCGTCCTCCTCCTTGTCCTCAAATCCCAGCAGACTCTGTCTCTCGCGCCAGAGCTGGCCTCCCGCCGCTCTTTGAGCCTCTCCTAGATTCCAAGCTAACTGACAACTCTACTAGTATCTCCTCAACTACACGCGATCCTTCTACTCTCCCTGCAGCACAAGAGTTTTCTGCAACTACACTGGAAGGCGAATCCTTCCAGACACTTTCTTCTATGCCACTTTACCAGTGCTATAGCCTTGAAGTGCGTCTCCTTTCTCTGTACTTACTGAAAACGATTCATGACAGAGATAGGAGCTCCGAATATACGCCTATCTACGAGGCAACAAAGTTTCCCCCACCCCGATTATCATGGCTCCCTTTGTCATCCCATCCATCACTCTCACCACATTCACGCCTCCTGACCATACGAACAACTCTGTCTTGTTACCTTCCGAACAAATGATTACTATCACTACACAGTCCCAATACTCCGGCCACAGTCTCGAGGTGAGTCTTCCTCTTTCCTCATCCTTTCCAGCCTTGCGCCTCCAACTCGCACGCAACAGGAACTTCGCGTCGCCTTTTTGCAAGCCGGTCGCGAACTTACGTCCGCCGAGATCACTGCCCGCTCTACAGCCCCGCCACAAGGCGCGTTTGGCACTTCTTTATACCCGTTTGCTCCATCAACTCCCATGCGTCGTTTTTAACCACGATCTTGACTCTCGGTGATGGAGCACAAGTAATTCGGGTAGGTTTTTACGACATGGTATTGGAGTCATTGCTGTGCCAGGGCGTTTTTGGTTAACGATGTCCCGGTATCCTTGCCGTCAGCCACCTCATGTGGTGGAGCATTCTGCAGTCGGCATGACACTTAGTCCAGACCCATATCTTATGGATATATATACCTTCTTAGGTGCCGAACGAACGCTTTCCGCGTTCATTTGTCGTACGTTGTACCATAATCACACTGTTATCATTGCTGTCATTTATCCTTCAAATGCAATTTCTGTTGTGCACACCCAGTCATTTCTCAACTCCAACCCTCGAATAAACGAAAAATTCCAGGACAACACGTACGATGTCACACTTCATTGTGGATGTATTCAGGTGTGATGACGAGAGTTTAGCCAGAATGAAGGTGCCGCACTTGGAGTAGACACGCTGGGACGTACCTCGACTCGAACCAGGGGTACAACCCTGCCCAGCTAGCCAGTGGCGCTCTAAGTACACAACATTCATGGGAACTTTCCGACAGATTTGCTTTGATGCTTCCTACTAGATGATAGGCTTGATCAAGATAAAGTACATGCCACGAAAGGACTACACAAGATTCATAGGAACTTTCCGACAGATTTGCTTTGATGCTTTCTACTAGATGATAGGCTTGATCAAGATAAAGTACATGCCACGAAAGGGGACTCCGAGTCGGGAAGCAAGACTAGAAAAAAAATATACACATCAGGATTTCTCTAATCGGGAACGACTCGGGGTAGCCATTCCGCAGCCTACATTTAAGTAAGTAAGGATAAAGAGAACAGTCTAGTGGCGCTCTAAGTATCAAAGATTTATCTGAACTTTCTGACAGATTCGCCTTGATACTTCCTCGATGATAGGCTTGACCAAGATAAAGTACATGCCACGAAAGGGGACTCCGAGTCGGGAAGCAAGACTAGAAAAAAAATATACACATCAGGATTTCTCTAATCGGGAACGACTCGGGGTAGCCAAGGTTGACCTGACTGACTGACTGGCTATATGTCCTTCCGCAGCCTACATCTAAGTAAGTAAGGTTACAGAGAGGGGGTTCTTGAGAACGAAGAGATCCAAGGCTCGAGCATGGATGACATAACCCCACCGAAGCATTGATGACAGTGAGAGAAGAGAAATATGGGATAAGATCTTGCGAGCGATGCGATGTCGGACACATCCTTCTGGATTTGAACCAGGGACTAGGACGACCCCCGATGCTCGATGGAAAGCGGCTCTATGCAAAGTAGGCGTGGATTGTCATTCTCTACCTTACTTACAATATGTTTTCATGGGTGAGTGAGCCTTGGCGAAAAGATTACGTTTATTTACTACGGATGCACACACAGCTTCTTGGAACAAAACTATCTTTTCGAAAAAAAAAATATATTTCGCTGTCTGATTTAATGGACCCATCTGGACTCGAACAAGGGGCAGCCTGCACATATTTGTTATAGTATTCAAAGGTCCCATGCGCCCTTGATGATGTATAGATTGGCACCTGGGAATAAATGTGTAGGGTTCTTCCTGATGCGAACGGGAGAGAATTTACAGGATAGATGGCTCTGTTTTCGAGCTTCTAGACGATGGACCATACCTAGACTCGGACTACTTGATAGACGAGCGGGCTGTGGTCGATCGCCTATACCATGTTAGGGATGAAAAGCGTATCTCTGAATTTCGAGATTGTACTACGATTGTGTCATGTCAGATTTGAACACATTGAGGATGAAAGGAACAAGGATACGTATTTGCGTTGCCACGTAGTTAGTATATATATATTGGCAAGGCGAGCAATCAAAAACAAAACAAAATTTGTTGACAAACCCACACAAATAGACATGGACACACCCGGAGTTGAACCGAGGACCGCCCGCAAGACGTGAAATGCTAAGCGGGCGTGATAACCAACTACACCATGTGCCCCATAAAATTATGGCCCATAATGTCATATCGATCGTGGGAACTTATTTGTGTGACCTCATCTTTTTAGCAGTTCTGCAGGGTCACTTGTCAGGTCTATTGTGACCTCATGCTTAAAGGTTTCGTCAAGAATCACCCAGCCAGTGGTGAAAACCCACAGTTGTATTCTCAAGCTGTGCACATAGATATATGACAGGCAAAAGTGGCAGATATAGTGGCTAACTAGAATCAATTGTTTGCGGGAAAAGGAAACTCAAAAATGGTATTCTTCGTTAATTGTTGCTTTGATCAAAGCTTCTGCTTGTTTGGACCGTGGCGTAATAGAACACTTGAAAGGCAAAGGCGAACTTGAGAAGGTGAAAAATCAGCTTCAGCATACTTGAATGAAAGAAAACTGACCAGACTAGGGCGGACTTATATTCATGAGAAGGTTCTATGATATTTCCATTCTCATCCCGCGCTTTCGCGATGTCGAAAACAGCAAGAATGGAAGCAATGGCAATCCAAATAGCGGAAAATGCCATGTGACGTCCAGGACATACCCTAGAGATGACCTTGGTTCCAAGTACGACATAAAGGGTTCGTTTGACATTACCGTCGACCAAATCCAAATGCCGCATGCATTGGGTCTTTTACATTAGGATTTAGCTTCCCATCTTCGATGAATCGATCTGGATTAAAGTCAAATGGGTTAGGATAGACCTTCTCATCGTGTAGCATGGCCCTTTTGGAAATCAAAATTACCAATTGGAGGTACCAATTTCTAATTTTGGACTTACCATGCATTGGCTATGACCATAGAGCCCTTGGGAAGCCTGTACCCCATATATTCATCATCGACATCAAGGAGGTGTGGTACACCTGCACAAGAGCTTGTTGACAGAAGGAATAAAGGTGAAATTTTTTTTTGTCCATACCGAATGGGGTGATATCCCTCCATCTCAATGTTTCCTTCGTCATCGCAGTGATATATGGCAAGGAATCTTCGTCTTCAAATGTCGGTAGCTGGTCGGTACCAATGACTCGATCAAGCTCCTCATGGGCCTTTTTGAGAACCGTGGGGTTTTCAAGCAGGCCAAGGATGCAAGATGAGATGGCCGACACCGTCTGTTTGAACGCAATCAGTGAGGAGTCAGAAGAGGTGTATAAATGTGGATTTGACGTAAGCGCACTGTATCCGAACCAGCTATATTAAGATGGATTATGAGAGATGTTACACTGAAAATTCATGCATCAAGCTCACCTGTGTACATTGTTCCGGCTGTCGATTTGATGATGTATTCTTGCACGTCAAGATCACGCGACTCATCCATATTCTGCAGGCTCCTTGACATGAAAGACGGGGTAACACCTCCATTTTCCTGCGGTTCATGAGCAAAAATGATCACAAGCTATGGATGAGCCAAATTTCACCATCTTTTCCTTCGCCGCATCGTAGGGTAAATTAATCATATCCGATGCTAGCTTGCGCCACTCTTGTGCTTTGCGCTTGAAGTCAGTGAAAGGCATCCAGTCAGGTACATATTTGAGGAGAGGGAGAAAATCGACAAGGAAGGCACCCGGAACAGCGGCAGCGAAGAGGGTATGAGTCGCCTCAGCCGCGGTCTTGATGTAAGGATCATCCTTCGGCTGTAATTCTAGTCCATACATTCCTCTCAAGATGGTATCACCCGCCATCCTAGAGAAAATATAAGATATGCTATATAAGTCTAGATTGATTCACAAACTGTCTAAGATGTCCATCAAGGTCTCCTGGCGACTCTAGCAAAGCACGGAGAAGATCGTGAGTAGCCTTCAATTCATAGGGGCGGAAGCGCATGGAAGCAGTAGCGTTGAATTCTTGCTGCAATAATCGTCGATGTTGACGCCTTCCAGAGAACATTAGCTTTAAAAAGTATAGAATAGAGACTGACATCTACCAATAGTCACCTAATAACCAGGGTTGGATTTTGTATCGATCAAGGTCATTTCACTCACCATATGGCATCCAACCCAAGTGGAAGGTCCAACCCATTAATTCATTGATCATCGGCATTCTTATTCTGTAAAAATCATTTTCATGACTTTTGTGCGAAGCATTGCAGAGAGATACCTAATCACCTGCTGGAGTATATCGAAGACCTTCTCTCCATTAGATCTATGGTAATCTTCGCACTGTCCAGGACGATGATTGATGTGCCCGCAACATCAAGGTGAATAATGTCAGAGCCTTAAAAATACAAGTCAGTTTTTGTGTCTGCAGACATGTCATGTAATAGGGACCCAGTTCTTGGCACCACTTATGATAGGTCACCCATTGGAAGTCTTTGGGCATGTCAAGGAGGTTCCCTATAATTGGAAGTTTCTTTGGACCGGGTGGGAGGGGTAAGCGTACCCTATTCATACGCTGCCTCAGGTAGAGATAGAGAGCCACAATGAACGAAAAGACACAAGCATCAAGGGAAATGTTTGCCATGAGGGACAAGCAGAGAAATCGCATCGGTTCCTTCAGCAATTTAAGCAATATCCAAGGGGGAAAGCTTGTGTGAACCGATATGTCAATTGTCAAGCCGATGGGCTCGCACAAGCGATTGCACATCCAAGTACGTCGCATGATCTGGTACTAAGCAAATTTTGGCCCAAGGCCGGTCGGATGGGTATCGAGGTCATGCGATACTAATCAGAGCATTTTGTCACGCTCTATCGAGAAGACGTCATATATCTCAGATGCCACGCCGCACATGTCAGGATGAGTGAGCTGAAGCGACTCAGGGGTTAGTGTCGTTGGAGAATAGGGGGCTGTCCGAAAGCCCATGCTTGAAGTAAACGACCGACCCCCTCGGAAGCGAGGCTGGCAAAGAAAACCTGCATACATGTGAGAAGTTCCACATAAAGTGGTCCTATGACTTCCACAGATCGCCAGTATTGTAAAGAGCCGAGGGCTACCCACCCAAGATTTTTCCAATACTGGGAGGTGCTCCAACCAGTAGCCGATGAGTCGTGCTGCCGTAAGTTTCCAGGGAGATTCGCCTCCTGACTGAACTTTTCGATGAATTTGCTTTAATAAACTTCCATTGCCTCAAAGGAGTTAGTTTCGTCCATGGAGCTGTAGTAGTATGGATGCGAGAAGTCGGTCACTCAATAATTAAAATAGGAACTTGAGCCTGGTAATGGAATGGTATGACATCCTCACCATTGACCCCTCTCATCATTCGAGGTTGGTGAGTGTTGTCAAAACCTCGCTGGAGGCACCAGTAGTCCCATTCCAACTGGCAGTTAGACTCAGTGGTGTGGGGCATGAATAGGCATGTCTTCGCGGGTAGAGAAGACAAAAGTACTACATGACATGTTGACATGGCTGCAACAAGAATCTTCCCATGCCAATGCTACAAGAGCACACCCTCAACTCCTGACACCCTCCCTCAAATGAAACAGTGAAAGTATGGGGGTAAAATGAAATGGTGAAAGGAAAAGGCTGAAAGGAAAAATGGATGAGTATGTATGCTCTGTGAATGCAATCAGAGGCTACAACATGATGCCCCCCTTCCTGAATAATCAATACTTCATGACTAGCAGTCCTCAGCCCTCCCTGAATTCAAAGTCCCTCCCCTCCCTGTCCTGGGGCACAGCATAGTTGTGTGTACAGTAATGATGCAATGATGATCTTGAAGAGATCAAGCAGCTGATAAGGGTTGGTGAAGATGAAATTATGATGAGGAGCATCTGGCCAAAGTTTGGAATGAGCTAGTGTTGGTTCCAAAAGAAATAAGGAGATCCCAAGATGGATTAATTTGTGTGGAAGTTGAAAGGATGGAAATGATGCTGTGATGATGTCCAAAAACAATGGACTGTGGATGAGAGCAGAGAACCATGATAGAGTGAGTGCTATGGAGAGCACAATGCCAGGAAATGTCCTGCAAAGCTGACCAGAAGAAGAGTGAACACTATGGAGAGTGCAACACTGGGAAATGTCCCACAAAAGCTGACCAGAAGAATTGATGACAAAACATCAAACAAATTTTGGTAATGCAGATTTTGTTGTAGCTGACAATACAATGATGACCCACAAATGTCAAAACCTCGCTGGAGGTGCCAGTAGTCCTATTCCAACTGGCAGTTAGACTCAGTGGTATGAGGCATGAATAGGCATATCTTTGCAAGTAGAGAAGACAAAAGTACTATGTGACACATTGACATCGCTGCAACAAGAATCTTCTCATGCCAGTGCTGCAAGAGTGCACCCTCAGCTCCTGACAAGCGAATGGCTCATGAGCTTTTCTGATGAAGACTCACAGAGGTCCACATAAATATACTTGCTGAATGTCATTTGAGCCTGCTATGGACAGGGTTGAGCAAACACACTAAAAAGCAGAGAACACAGCAAGAACATATTTGGTACAAAAAATGGGAAGGTTCTTCTCATCAGCTCCCCAGCAACTCAAGTAGTCATGTCAGCTAACAGTGGCTGGCTAAGTGGCAGTAGTTGGCTAACTACTTAGCAACAAAGGGGTTTTTCTCCAGAGAGGGAGGGCCTCATTGATTGAGATAAGTATGGTGAATATACTCACCATACAACAGCCACTGTGGATTGTTAAGAGAAAAGCAGTAGCTCTTCTTCTGTATTCTAATGAGAACTCTTGGTTGTCATGTGTAACTACTTTATCTTTGAATCTGATGCATTATAATAAAAAGATGTGCAACCCAAAGTTGCTATTCTACCAGAGAATATCTGTGTGACTCAACAGTCAAGGTCACCAAGAATGTAACATGCAGACTCCTTGGCACCAGGGTATAAGTGCAAGACCACTGTCTTCCATTCTGTGTATATGTAAGGTTTTGGAGCATTGCCAGGTGCTAAACATTTGTTGCTAAATTCTGGCAAGCCTAGCCAGGTTTCAGTGGTATTGTATAAGATATACCTGACAGTGTATTCTTTCTTCTAGTTGTTGTCTATATTGGGGCAGTATGCTAAAAAGTACTCCAGTTTTCTGAAGTACTGGGCTAGCTCCCTTGGGCAACTCTTGTCCCACTTGGGAGTGGTGGTATCATTACAAGCTGGCAAATGATATGCAACACAATTGTTGTTTATATTAACTGTGGTGGGGGAGACAGTTGGGGTAGTGGATCTGTTAAAGGGGTAGTGAGGACTGAGTAAGTGTCTGAGAAGAAAGTGGGGGAAGGTGGTTCTAAGAAATAGGGGAGCATCTAGGAAGCTGTTAATATAATGACCTGAAAAGTTCTCAAGGATGTTGCTACAGTAGTGCTAGTAGTAAGCAAAAAGTTTAGACAAACACTAAAAAAATTCAACAAACTTACAGTCACTGTTACTGGTAATTTATTCCAAGTCATGAATAGTGCTGGCACCTATATCATATACTTGGTGTGCTCAATCTCACTGTTAGCAATGCTAGCATGATTGTTGCTCAAGCACAGTGTAATGATGCTATTCTCCTTCATACAAGGCTTAACCCAATAAATATGCTGCCAATTACCTTAGGCATTATGACAGACTATGACTTTAACAAAGACCTTGGACATGTTGTTTCACATGGGCTGTCATCTTAACATGGCTCCATCATCAGTTTCTCCTGTCCAAAAGTTTTTATTCAGCTCTTGTGAATGTACTGTAGCATCAAGATGCAAAACCCTAACTTCCCCCCAATGTCATCTCTTTCATATCTCATGACCAAATTCAGTGCCTCATACAAGGCATCAAACCTCTTTATGGAAAATGCAACATTCAACCTGTCACCCTTTCCATCTTTACCACCTGCTCTCCTAACTCCAATGCACCACTCAACAGCTGGCCATATCACAATCTATGCCACATGTGCATTGCCTACTCCAGACTCCTCCACAGCAGCAAATTCACCACAGGGAAAGGTGGCAAGTTCAACAAACCTCAACTTAATGTGCTACTCCATCCAATTTTTCCCCAACTTCACTGATGCAACCCATGCCTGCATCACCTTTCCTGCCTCCAAGACTGACCCTTTCTACAATAACCATCACTATCTCTTCAGCCCCCAGCTGTCCCAGCTGCCCTCATAGCTGCTCTCAAAGTCCTCCTTCATGAACTTCTCTGCAAGCCTGACACACTATTAGTAAAGGCATATCAGTAGACCCAGTACTATGCAACTTCACTTTCATGTATCATCAAGGTATTTGCTTAGCAGGTAGGTTCTTGAGCTTAAAGAGTGTATTGTGTTGTCCATGTGGATCATGGAATTGAGGATGAAGAATATGTACAAACTACTAGCATTGAACAATCACTGTCATATGTCTTAATCACTGCTATACTCATTATCCTCAAGTCCATCATCATCTTCACTTTCATCCTGCACATTGTTATCAATCTCTTGCACTTGTATAGAATCCACAACTGGTTCTCCAATTCTTCTGAATTGCAGTGCATCATCAACACCCAGCTCAAGTGGAGAAACATGCATAATCTTGATTCAGGCAATTGTAGAACCAAGTCGGAATGATTAGGTCCATGTCAGCAAGTGTCGCATGTCCTATTATGTCAGCACCCCTAGAGAAAAAGCCAGCACAGGGTTTGTTGGTGACCAAAAGTTATCTCTGCCTCTTACA
Source organism: Termitomyces sp. MG145 (assembly GCA_003313055.1). Taxonomy (NCBI): domain Eukaryota; kingdom Fungi; phylum Basidiomycota; class Agaricomycetes; order Agaricales; family Lyophyllaceae; genus Termitomyces; species Termitomyces sp. MG145. Next base: position 54,486 of record QGOB01000659.1, on the reverse strand, counting down.
AAGTGAGTGAATCAAACATAGGCATTTTTGAATGCCTCTTTCAGAGGTTTGGCATCCTGGACATTTTGTGGCTGCACATCAAGGACTGTATTGAGTGGGACTAAGCTGGAGAAATTCAACAAGAGGAACAACATTGCTGAATGATATCTTCTCAGCCTCCACACTGCGCAGGTCATGACAAATAGACCTCCACAAAACAGCAATATCATGTGCAATCATAAGAAGCAGCCTTGCAGCTAACTTGCCTCTTTTACCCTTGTTGACAAGTCCAGCAGACAACCATACATTAATAGTCTTTGGCAAGGACTCTTTGTATAATGATTCAATTATGGATCAATGCTCCTCGACCATGGCCATATGGTTTTTCTCCTTGAAGTATGTGTTGGCATGCTCCAAAATATGGTGATATAGCACCTGAGAAGCAGCCTTGGCTAGAAATAGCTCTGATGGATAGCCACCACAAAGATACTAACAGTGTTGTGGTACTGAGAACACTGTGCACATGCTACTGGTAATGAGGAGGCCCTCAAGAAAGACTGCCTCATCTCAGTTTTACTCAAAAGTGAGGTCAACACAGAGTGCAAGGACTGACAAGAGACCATAGTTGCCAAGTTTGAATCCAAATGCCTGTGGATAGTGTAGCTTTGTTGAGCACAGGGCTACTTGAGTACCACCCATACTGCTGACTTGTGCACTGAGAGATCATTCCACCTGCCATGGCTTACAACTGTAGAGTATTCAGTTGTTCTGAGTAATTTACATTGCACATATACTAGTAGGAACTTGAAAATAGTGCAGATATTTGCTCAATGCCAGTGCTAATGGGTAGCTGCTCTATCAACAGGACCATCCATCAGCTAGGGTCCAGCCCTTGACTGATGCTCTCTAGCTTCTCCCTTTGTACAGGTCCTTATCTAGGCCCTTACCTGGAAATGCAGCCAGAAACTCCAAACACTCCCTGATATTGTAGTCTGCAAGCTACTTGAGTCCATACACTCTAGGTCTGCATGCCTGAACATTGAAGCAGGTGAAGGTCTATGAAGTAGAATTTGTGATGGGCAATGTCCACAGCAAGCTCATCTCAATGATGGGGAAAAGAGCAGGTAATGACTTCCCAGCTAAAGACTGATCTGTTGATACAAATGCTGGGAATAAGGGGGACAAAGTTGGCTGTACCCCCATAGCAAGGGAAGATGCAAGGCCTGGTGATTGATTTGCTATCATAGCAAGAGCTTGGAGCATAGTCATCATGTCTGTTAAAGCAGTGTCATTGCCCTGCACTGTCAAGTCTTGCTGCTATGATTCCACATCATCAGCACCTAAATCTATGACATGGCCATAGATCTCAACATAAGATGAGGGTCAATTGAGGGATGTGTTGCTTTCTGCTCCAGCCAAATCATGGTGACACACAAAGTTTGTTTGTTGAAGTTTATGGCACAATTTGGTCATCTCCTGTACATTATGATTTATCCTCTTTGATCACAAAACTTGAATTCTTGTAACAAAGATTCTGGACAATGATGGAGCACACAGAAGAGAACACAGTTATGAAACTTGCCATGGAAAAGCTGACATTGCAATGTGAGGGTCAAACCACCCTTGCTACTATACACTGGCTCAAAAAACTGCCCCAATGTTTGGCCTTTTTGGAAAGATTCACATGGTGTGCAACAATTACCTGAGCAAAAAGTCATAGAAAATCACATGACATACAATTGCATCCTGGCTTCATAATGATGTATAGATCATATAATTTGGACAAGAACTCGCTTATTAATAAATCAAACAAAATATTCAATCATTGGGGCAGTTTTTTAACCCACTCTAATTTACTCTAATTTTTCATATCTAGTACTTGGTATGGCCTCCATTTGCCTTTATAACTGCTTTGATCCTTCTAAACATGCTCTCTATAAGGCTTTGACATACCTCTGGTGGTATTTCATTCCACTCCTTGACCACTCTCTCCTACAACTCATGCACTTCTTTAGAGGATACCTCATACCCCAAAAGTTTGTGCTTGATGTAAACCCAGAGGTGTTCAATGGGATTGAGGTCAGGGGATTGGGCAGGCTAGGATATCACAATGATGTTGTTATCAGAAAACCAGGTTGTTGCCCATTTGGAGGTGTGTTTTGGGTTGTTGTCCCGCTGAAAATATTGTCTTTCCTCCTCCATTTCCAACTTCTTAAAGCTTTCCACCACTCCCTCATCCAAAATCTCATAATACTGTGCAGCATCCATCTTTCCCTGGACTTCAATGAGCTTCCCTACTCCATTCCAACCCATGGCAGCCCCATACCATTAAATTGTTTCCTCCTCCATGCTTGACAGTTTGTGTAGTGATGTGGTCAGATAGTGGTTCTCCTGGAATTTTCCACACATATACCTTCCCATCTGATCCAATCTGATTGATCTTTGTCTCATCACTCCACAAAACTCTTTTCCAATCCTCCACTGTCCAGTTTTCATAATACTGAGCAAACTTGAGCCAATTTGTATGATGAGCAGCCTTGAGCATGGGAACTTTCTTCTTTTTGCTGAGCAAAAACTTGCCTCCTTCAATGCATTCCTGACTATCTGAGGATTGACAGGACTGGAGATGACAGAATTAATGAACTGTGTAGCTTGAACAGCATTATCCAGCTTCCCAGTAGTAATTTGACAAATAATAGACTGTTTGTCACATGCTGTAAGCTTGGAAGGACGACCTCCAAGATGATTCTCTTTGTTGCTCTCCAGTTCTTTGCTGATCCTCCCCACAGTGCCCTTTCCCAGGCCAGTTTTTGCTTGGATTTGACACTGAGAATACCCCTCATTAAGGAGAAAAGCAACAGAAAAGCAATTGGCAGCAGAAATAGGTCACATGATGGTGGTAGAGTGTCAAGAAGGTAATTGATTGAAGTTGAACATGTCAAATTAGTACAAACAAGGTCACATGACATTGTTTATACTTCCCACAAGGTGTTTCCATCTTCTACCACTGAAAAGTATTGAGAAAATATGAAAATTAAAGTGAGTCAAAAAACTGCTCCAATGATTGAATATTTTGTCCAAATCACATGATCTATACATCATTATGAAGCCAGGATGCAGTTGTATGTCATGTGATTTTCTACAATTTTTTGCTTAGGTAATTGTTGCACACCATATGAATCTTTGCAAAAAGGCCAAACATTGGGGCAGTTTTTTGAGCCAGTGTAATAAATGAGGTGAATCAAGCTAAAGAAAGGGTACTCTACACTATGTGACTAGTGTGGTCACATGGCTATTGTGACATTGATCGGGGTTCCAACAAAGTAATTCTAGAGAGAAATGTGACAAGAACAGGTGCATGAAAGAAACAATGATGGTATCTATCCTCATCCATCACACTTGCCCAAATCCAATAGGCCAGGTCCACGTAATTTCCCTTTTATGTTGGCTAGCCAGCATAGATGCTTATATGCACAAAGTGTCAGATCCGTGGCACGCTATCATTCACAGGAGCCAAACGAGTGGAGTCGTAGATAAGCCATCATGATGGATCCAGTAGTACCAACGATTACATCCGGGCCTTATTGTCGAGGATATGATCAGCTACATTACATAATCTTTTCATATGTTTTCTCTCTGTCACTCTTTGTCACACCTCAGTGCATTTTACTCGCTGAGGTGTAAGTCATTCCTTAATATATCATTTACATCTACTTACTTTCACTCCAGTATCTGGTACATACAATATATTCACTCAGTGCATTTTACTCACTGAGGTTATCTACCTCAATCTTAGTATTACTCAATCTCCCAGTTCCTCCCGAGACCGGCCCTGCTCAACACTTATTGCTGCTGAACTTCTTGATTTTCATTTGACAATAGCATGACGTCGGCGGTGGTATGTACTTACTAGTAGCTGAATGTCCACAGAACGACTGGGTCTCTTTAGATCCAGTCGAGTGTGCGCGCACACTTTTTAGATCTACCCCGTCAGATGACTAATTGACGGAAATAATCAAAGATCGACGCGGCCAAGCTTTCAAAGCAAGCATTGCGGCAATCTGGCCAAACTCAGCTTCTTGATTGCCTCCGGGAATTGATTGATGGGCTGCAAACTCTCACTTTCTTCCAGTGAATATGTGAGTCGATTTGGAGTATCAAGGCTCTTATTCCAATCTGACTCAATCAACTTGAATCAGGATCTGTTGTCCGTTATCAGAGCAGTGCTCAGAGACATTTTCTCGGAGCTTGGTCGCTCAAGTCCTTGAAGAACACGTCAGGACCGTACACAAGCAGAAGCATTCAGTTATTCTACGACTGGATGGCTAGTCTGTTCATCAAACTCTTTTTCTTAGCTCATTCTTCTCTTAGGTAAACTGTACGGGTGGCTTCCGGGAACATCTGGGGACCTATGCTGCCCAGTCTGCGACATAGATTTTCAGGAGCCCAACCGAGAAGATTTGGAACAACATATCATCCGAGCTCATCGCCGAGTGCCAAAGAAGTGTCACGCATCAACCACCCCTCCCCGTTTTCGTCCAGCGGCATCTCAAATGAAACGAAACTGGGTCATAGAGATTCCAACCCGTAAACCGTTCTCAATACAGCGCTTAATATCTCGAGAAACTACATTTGAATCAGCCACACAAGATATGTGTGAGGATAACGAGAATTTGTCGCCCACGCTCAGGAACCAAGATTTACCTCAGGTGGAGGAAGTAATGGCAATCAGACAGTCCTCCACGCACCAACCTGATGGCTCCACTTCTGGCATACAGAAACGACCTAGACTTTGTCCCAGTCCATCACCTGGACCACCCGTGAAACGACGAAAAGTGTGCCCTGCTCGTTCAAAACCCCGGGAGGATCGACGGACAATAATTGTCCAGGTTCAGCACATCGAGTTTCAGCTCAACGCGTCTAGATTGAGAAGGCTCAGTGGGTGGTTCAAGGACACACTCACTAGAGAACATGATCCAGATACTATTGACCTGGATGTAACCGGTGTCACCGCTGATGACTTCGAGATGCTTCTAAATTCTCTTGATAAGTTTTTGTGAGTATGATGTACCATTATTAGAATTGCGAGACAAACAAAATGACTACTTCGAACAGGACACCTGACGTGGAATCACAATCTTTCGATGAAATCACTGCCATCATGCGAGCAGCAACTACCCTTCGTTTCCAAGCTGCCGCAGAGTGGGCTGCACATCATCTTGAAGGAATGTGGTCGTCTCATTTAGGGGACATCAAGTTTGAACGGAGACCTCGTGCAATTGAGATGATCACAACAGCACGCCAGTGTGGACTGAATGCAGTGATCAAACCAGCATTCTACGAGCTCGTACGAAGTGCAATGACTGTTGAAGCGATGGAGGAGGATGGAAACCTCCAGCTCAGAGATTTAAAAGAGATCGAGTCTGCAAGATGGAAACTCTCTGAGCGATGGGTGACACTTGCGGGCTCACATGACAGTTTGAATCGGTTCCCACAATGTGGACAACGTGGAGATCGAAAAGTATTTCTGGAAGCCATCCCTTCCCCGGAAAGCATCAGCACAAACGTTAATCAACATATACAGTATTTCGAAGGAATAAACAAGAGAGAGCAAGAGGCGTGTATATCTGCAGATGCAGATCAGATGAAACGAGTACATACAAAGCTTGTACTTGACACGGGCATGCTGCAACGGTACCTCTCGGACCCACTATGTGGGTTACAGGCACTAGCAAATGCACCATGGGCAAAGGAAGGGTTATGTGGAACCTGCGTGCAGGTTAGGAGGGCGGTTTGGCGAGCAGAAAGGGAGAGACTCTGGGCGGATATGGATGATTGGTTTACAGGCACAGGAGATATGATATGATACTCTGTGGATATTTGTCTTTGCTACATATGTACTTGAGCAATCCTGGACTCACTATTTTTGCTCACCGATACAAGTGACCGGAGTCAAAATGAGACGAAGACTAGACAGAAAGGCCTTGGCCTAGAGTACAATGACAGCACTTCTGAAGACCACGTCGAGCCTCGCGTATCGACACAGTTGCCAACTGAGTCCCTGTTTGATCATGTGTGGAATTGCAGAACGCAGTACAAAAGTCTTGGTTTCGAGCAAGTACGAACGTGCGACTTTCGTCAACGAAGTCTTCTTCAATGATGGGCTTGGACAACCTGGAAGGATGATGTTAACGTGAAAAGATACTTTCATTGAAACACCTGTTAGTCAAAATCTTTCATCATTCTAGATTTTATCAATGCAATCAATCGTCAAACATAGTACCGTCCATTCTCACACCCATATTCTGCTTGATATCCATGCCCAATAACTTCATCTTGCCCGCCTATATGTATGCTGATCAGCAAAAAAAACAAATTTCAGGTGTCAGTTCAGAAAGCCAACCTCAATACGCTCTTGCTGTACTCGTCGCAGCTCCTGCAAACGTTCCTTGGTAAGATATGTGTCTTGTTCAGCGATCTTCTTCTTGTGCGCGCCACTAATAGCCTTCAGATCGGCCTCTGGGTCATACGCGTCGTCGGCAGGCGGAATAAACTCGCCCTGCCGTAGTGCATTCATACGACGTTCATATACCTCCATGTGATAATATTTTTCATGCGGAAGAGTTGCTGTATTGAATGAATATGAGTTAGACACGAATTTAGATACCAAGGGCAAGACCGAGGAGTATGGCCTTACCAGTGTTGAAATCTTCTACAAAACGAAGGAACTCCTTTTTATTTTGTTCCTTTGATATAGTTTCGGGATTGATTTTGCGTTCTTCCACAAGCCAGGCGTGAAACTCTGGTCCTTTGGAGAATATACTGAAGATGGTTGTTATTGCTCTAATCTCCTTCAGTGGAAAACGACCACGCACTCAGCCTCGGAAATGATGCCGAATTTTCCCCACTGCGGCCCGGAACCATGTTTTCTCTGTAAAACACATTTCACGGTAGGAGTAGAAGGGATAAAATAGAGCAAACCTTCTTCTTCTCCCTCTTCTCTCGTTTCCGCTCCTTCCTACGCTCCCTACTTTCACTCCGCTTCCTCTCTTTGTCCCGTTTTTTGTCTCGTCTCCGCCTTGGCTCGTCTCCTGAACCAGCCGAACTACTAGACACAGACCGGCGTCTACCTCTCGATCGTCGCCTCGTTGTATCTCGATCTCTTGACCTGGAGCGTGAACGAGACTGTGATATCCTCCTAGCGTCATAACGCCTGCTCTTTGTTCTGGATTCTGAACGTGACTTGGAACGTCTTCTTTTCCGCGCAGGACTTCGGCTTCGGCTTCGGCTTTGACTTTGACTTCTCCGTCTTCTGTCAATTTCTCTACCTCTCTCATCATGCGACCGAACCGTATGAGTATCTCGCTCGTTATCACGGTCATTGTTTCTGGACCTGTGATGATAGTCATGCCTGGGAGAGTCATCTCGTCGTTTATGCCTTTGTGACGGTGAGCGAGAGCGCGACCGAGGTCGCTTTCCATCTCTAATTCTTTCAGACATTCTGCCTATGCGAGAGAGCCGATATGCTGGGTGCGCTGCCCCGCGACAGGTAGTAGGAACAAAACAAGGTCGTATTTGTTTGTGCATATTGATTCGAGCATTGATGACGCAAGTGTCGACTATCCGAATTCCGAATCACTTCAAAGTTCAGAATGAGTACTACCAGCTTTGACATCGTTATTTTCGGCGCCACAGGTTTCACTGGTCGGCTGATAACTCGGTATCTTGTGTCCCACACTCAATTCACACAAGGGCTCTTCTCATTTGCCATTGCTGCTCGTTCTCAGTCAAAGCTCCACGCATTGGTACAAGAGTTGAAATTACCTTCAAGTATTAATATCATTCAAGTAGATGTCACGGATTTTAAATCTGTAGAAGCTGCTGTACGAAGGGCGAGAGTCGTTATTAACACTGTAGGCCCATACTGGCGCTGGGGAACTCCTGTAGTCAAGTGAGTACCGGTTTACAGCCCGGTGCATGGCTCAATCGATCAAACCGATTTTCTCTCCTAGAGCATGTGCGAGAAATGGAGTGCATTATGTTGACCTTACTGGAGAATCCGTATGGATAAAATCCATTGTAAATGAGTGCGTTTATCTCCCAGTGGCAGTAACATATCACGTCAGACTTTACTTTCGGGCAGATTTGATTACCTTGCGACCAAGACCGGTGCTATTATTGTACCTTCTTGTGGCTACGACTCTGTACCCTCGGATGTCTCCGCATATCTCTCAAACAAAACCTTGAAAGCATATGGTGATTGCATTGCACATAATTTGATGTCTCGTGCTCACCAGATACGTCTCAAGGCGACTATGACGTGGCAGCCTCCATATCCGGTCAAAAGGTACGAGGAGGAGTTTCAGGCGGAACCTTGAGCACCATCTTCACCCTCTTGGAAGATGTCCCCCGAGACAAATTGAGAGAAAGTGCAAGGGACTATTCTTTGAGCCCTGGTGTGTTTATCCGTCTTATCTCTAAAAATACTTTTTTTGATATTCTCTATTCTCAGTGAGAGGAGGAGTGTTCCCAGTTTTCCGGTTCCTATATGAACAGCTGATTCCAGGAGAGGCATCAGTGCCTGGTTCGTTTTTCTTCATGGCTCCAGGAAATACGAAACTTGTGCAACGTACATTTGGGCTCTTGGAGCTACAAACAATCACAGGTTAACCAAAATTGCATGTTGTGTTGTCTCATACTGACGTGTCCATAAGCCACGCAACTCGGCTCGTCTGCAGAAGCCGCGACCATTACCCGACAGGAGAGATATGGCCCATCCTTTGCGTATGAGGAGTTCTTGATAATGCCTTCACGCTTCTCTGCGATCATGTTTTCGACTGTGTTCATGACGGCATTTATCTTGTTAGCTCGTCTTTCTCCGGTACGATTGAAGGTTTCTTGGATCTAACTTCATCTACTCACGTATTGGTGACGCAGCTCCGATGGCTACTCAAGAAATTTGTGCCTGCACCCGGGTCTGGGCCGTCTCAAGAGTCAGTTCCAGTTGAATTATTGTCAGGGATGTAAATTTAATTCGAGTCACCAGATCTATGGAGAAGGGTTTCTTCGAAATCATTAATCACACGACATCTACATCGACTCCGCCTGTACATGTAAAGACTGTTTTCAAAGGTGATCGCGATCCAGGATATGCACTAACAGCCAGTATGTACAATCCAGCCCTTGCCGTCACCCATCTCGAAGTCTAATCACGTTCCTAGTTATGATCTCCGAATCAGCCTTGTCCCTTCTGCTTCCCCCCATCTCCAAGCTCGCGTCGCCTTCCAAAATATCATCCCTCCCGGAAGGCCTGCCAGCTCTTGCAAAGAAGGGCGGCATCTTGACACCCATGACTGCCTTTGGCGATATTTTGATCACGCGTCTTGTTGCCACAGGGCGGTTCTCTTATGAGAGCTACGTTGTAGGTCAAGCTTCCAGCAGCGAAAGCAAGAAGGATGTATAAACCTTTTTGATGCTATCGAGACAATCTCTTTATTTTCAATTTTTCCATCTCTTGACCGCGACGCTGTGCTTAATTCTTTATTCTTTGCCAACTGGAGTGAGTCTCATTGTCATACTTGTGTCGTAGTAACGCTTGTATATTGTCTCAATCAATTCTCGTTCAATTGTTCTCTGCATTGACCAGACTATTGTCTCCAAATCTGTCCTTCCTGAACGCTTGCATAACCCCGCCATAACGCTTGCTTTCGCCGACTCGGATCACATCTTCAATAGACCATTGTTCCCTTGTATCTCCGACATTCGACTTTGTTCTTCCGGCGACGGTACTGAAGCCATGGCATCATCTTCAGATCAAGCTTCCTTCAGAAGTAGCACTGGCCCGCGCCAAAAACACGCTAACCCTCTCAGGGGCAGATTACTACCTGCTGCGTCAGGTCCCTATTACTATTATTACTTTCACTTTTACTAGATAAACATGCCGCTATGGAGATGATGCATGGCTTCGATTATCATTCTTCTTGTCATTGATCTGTGCTTTCATCTCGTAAGGACCGAGAGGAGTGCGCATTCAAAGAGAATCCAGTCGACCTAATGAGCCATTCATTCAGCGTACGTATTCCATATCATCTACACCACATTCATTATCAAGGGTGTACTACTGGATACCTCGCAAAACCAAATACGGCCCATTACGCGCTCTTCACACTAGCCCAACCCACCCTCGCACGGATCACCTCTCGAGTCCTGACAAGTTGCACGGCGACATCTTCTAGTACGTGTTGCACATCCTGTGTTGTATGAAGATCTCGTCAACCCAAGCGCGAACCCGAGACCGAGTCCTTTGAGGAGGACGAGGGCGACAATAAAGTTCCCTTTGACGCGAAAATTGAGGAAGCTTCGGACAGCTAAAAGAAGGACGGCATCGAGGACGTCAAATTATGGCAATTACAGTACCAACAAGGCTTCCAAGACAGCAGGAGTTGGTTCTCCTTAGGTTCTCTCGCCCACAAATCCGGCCTCAAAGATTAGGAATGTCATTTGAGAAGAGAAGGTTGTTGATCTGCTCTTTCTGAGTGTCCAATTGCAGCATCGACTATCAGCACGGACAAAGCTTCCTGATGCATCAACTACACGCCCCCTTGAGCACTTATCAAGATACGAAGTCATTCACATTTCGAGTACGATATACAAGTCACTACGGAACTCTGAATGAGCAAACATGAAGGGCAAGGCAACGATGGTTCAGGCACAAGCCTTGACGCTCAAACTAGGTAAAATCAGCACCAGCAGGCCGAGGCAAAAAATGATCACATACTGTATGCATGATAATGTTCTCGAACTTCCCAGCAGGGTAGGTCCATAGAAATATACAAGTGAGGTCGATGATTAAGGACTCTAGCCAATTTCTCTATAGCTTCCGGTGTGTGTGGTCTTGCTTTCCTTCTATGTAGATTAGAATCAAGGCAACAAATCTTGACTAGCTCGTTGCCCGCATGAACGTTAATAGCGTCTCTGATGAAATGGAAATATGGTTACAGGTCAATTAGACCAAACCTAAGTGTGATGCGATAGAATTAGCTTAGATCGAGTATGGAGAGAAACTCGGTGTATCTGTGGTATTTCCAGATGTCTAACTAATACATCTGGGGAATACTTAAATACTGTAACAAGTGGCTGTGTCTATGGGTGAAAACTATATGGCAGCTGACTTACTAACGGACCGAAAGTGATTGCGCAATAATAATGAGATATGTCGGAACTTCTTTGTCATATTACTTTCATCAGTCTCACGAGCACAAGATGTTCGTGATTGCATCATCCTTGGCTGGTAAAGTAATCTAGAGCCCGAGATAAATGATTTGGGGAACGAATTGTGTATTAGGGTAATTGCGATCGATCAACCATGGAGCGAGCTGTTCAATGTAGAGTTCCTGCGGAATATATTCCTTCAGACACCTTCGCGACGTAACCTCGCCCATTGACCACGCCACGACAACCTCTGCGAGGACAGTTCCAATACCTAACATTAAAGTACACGAACACGAACATAGACGTCACTACGATACATCTCCGGCGTAGAGTACCACTACTTTACCCCCGCCTCTTAGCCCTGTAATGTGGCTTGCCGGCGGTATAAACAGAGTTCATTCATTCATTCATTCATACCATGTCCATTTGGCGTTTCCACCAACCCTGGGAAAGCTTCAGATGTCAACCTGAAGGCAGCAGGTATAATATTCAAATACCGAATAGATCGGCTTAAGTCATTGAAAATGGCCTGGAAGCTATTCCTCGTTCAAAATTCTCCTCGAGGTGGCAGACATGGCATCTTGAATCAATTGAACGGATCAGTTGAAGCCGCACCCGAGCAAAAAATAGTCACATACTCTACACATGATAATATTCTCGAACTTCCCAGTAGGGTCGTTCCAGAGAAACGTACAAACGAGGTCGACGATTAAGAACTCTAGCCAATTCCTCTATAGCTTCTTGTTTCTCCGGGCTTGCTTTCCGACTAGGTAGATTAGAATCACAACGCAGCAAATTTTGACTAGTTCGTCGCCGGCGCGAACGTGTTCGTGATTGTGTCATCCTCGTCTGGCAAAGTGATCTAGAATCCGAAATAGATGATTGGTGGAACGAATCATGTATAAGGGTAATTGCGATCAGCCATGGAGGGAGGGAGCTGTTCAATGTAGAGTTTCTGCGGAATGTATTTCTTCACCATTTCCACTTGGCGCTTCCGCCATCCCTGTGAAAATTTCAGACGTCATCTCCTGAAGCCAGATATTTGAATAACGGATGGATCGGCTCAAGTTGATCTTGAGGTCTTTGAAAATGGTCTGGAAGCTCTTCCTCGTTCAAAGTTCTCCTGGCTGGAGCAGCGATGGCAGACATTGCGTCTTAAATCAATTGGACGGTTGAAGCCGTCAGTGATTTTCCGGGGCCGCGACTTTGGGCAGTCAAGGATATTAGTTGCCAGAATGTGAACTTTTCTATAAATAGTAATATTTGTTTGAGCAGATCAGGGACAAACATCAATATTCCAGAGCTGTCGTCATGGGGGGGGGAGAGGGGTCACATGACTCAGTGAGTCACTTAACCCGTGTTTACGCGTCGATTCGATAGGGGTAAAGATGCGTCACCGAAATCCTTTGGCAGAACTGTCTCTCTCGCAGCGACCTCCATACGATTATCAAAGATACAAAGTGTGTTGCTTGTCCGCATGTACTTATTTTCTATGACGATTGCGCGGAAATCCAGGTGATGGAATGAGACTAATAGCCCGGACAACTCGATGTTGCAAGACATTCACTTGGAATCGAGGTTGGCGGGACGAGAAAAACCATTGACCAACTAGGGGCAAGTTCTGCTTTTGTTAATAACCGGCGACGTGTCCTGTCGAAAGCAGCCATGGGTAGAGCTAGTTCACGAACACAGTTCGGAGTTTACCTAACGATAAAACCGTGCTATGTTTCTCATTCCGATCACTATTCAGAAACACCGATGTTTATTGAATTGTCTTTTCAAGCTAGCGAGTAGCCATACAGGAAAATGCCACTAAATGCGGTTCTTCAACTTCTCAGCAGTAGCGGCCAATGCATCATTCTCGACCTCTTTCATCGGCCAGTTCTGGTAAATGTCCAGGATCAACCCTTCCTTCTCATTAGGCTTAGGGATAATATTGACATGAACGTGCGGGATGTGCTGTAGGGCAATCAGAGAACATCTCTGCATTGCGATTACGGTGACATCAGGTACCTGGAAGGCTAATTTGCCGTTATTCTGTTCGGGGCGTGTCGTATCCACATCCTCTCTCACTCAGATTATTCGAGACATACCTGAATGACATTGTAATCCTCTCCACTAATGGCTGAAACAACTTTGCCTATGACGATTCCGAGATCGACAAGGTATTCCGCGGGTAGGTCATGGAGCATTTCTACGTGATCTACGATTTCGGTGAGGGTTTCTCTAGTCTTGCCAATCTACGCGAGAAGTTAAGGTACATTTTGGTATCACCAGGGTATGCCCATCGCTGATTGGTTTGATATCGAGGAAAGCATAACTAGCGGGGAAATCGCCAAAATCATTGGTCAATGCTCACGATCTCCTGGAATCTGTTGATCTTTCGCCCATCACTCACCTGTGCTCAGTCTCATAAATCTTGTAACTAGGAACGGTTCCTGTGAAGGGAGCGCATCCAGCCAAAGCGTAAATTGAAGACCATCGAGGGCCTACCATCCAAGATGTCACAGAAGAGACAACTTAACAAAAGGTTAATCGATCTCGAAAGGAAAGGGGATCGTGATGAACGGATACGCACGAAAGATCTTCGCTGTTAGTCATAATCGACGGATAGAGATTGTTAGGAGAAGTTAATCAATTCACGGGTGTATTCGATCTGTGGTGATAATTTAAACTTGTACGTGACGTATGTATATAGATAAAGTGATCAAGTTGGATCTGACTGCGGTGAGACATAGCTGGAAAAGAGAGGGAGCAAATCGTCCCGGTGATGAGTCTCTAAACCACATAAACCACGATTTTTGCAGTGTGGCGAGAAAATCACGCTTCCTTATGCGTGGGCCCAAATCGGAAGCTTTATGCTACGTCGGCCAAGGTCTATTACCGACTCCCAAGTCCTGATTTCTCAAATGAATCAATTACAATATGGATCGTGGAAAGTCCAACATACTACAGTAGTAGAAGGATTTTTCACTAAGAGGGTTCCGAAAGCTCTTGGAATAGAGACCAAACAAGAGACGACATATTTCAAAAACTATGCAACCTGTCCCACACCACCATCAATCTTAAATCGCATTACACCGTCCTCCATACCCCACGGTACCTCTTCCTCCCAATGCGTGATAACAACCACACCCTGCTCGGGCCCTACACCGCCTTCTCTCAAATACCGCCTTGCCGCCCTCACCATACCTTCTCCCATCCCGCTCCATACCTCATCCAGCAAGATCAACGGAGCACGACCCACCAGCGCACGCATGAACAAAACCATCCGCTGCTCGCCGGCCGACAAATCCACAAACCTGCGTCTACAAAACTCTTCCGCCACCGCACGCGCCGACACGCCTTCGGGAACGACACCAGTCTCCCACGTCGCGGGACCGAGCGCCTCTAGCACTTCCCAGCACCGATTCACGCGCCTCGCGATGTCGGTCTCGGTCACGGGCTGTAAGACACCAATTCCTACATTTTCGCAACCGAGCGGAACAAAGCCGCCGTCGAAACCTGTGCCAATAGCGTCCCAGACACGCATACCCGCGTGACGCGGGAAGGCATCGAAAAGTTCGGGGGAGAGGACACCTGTAAGAGACTGGAGGTGTGGCGTGGGGATTCGCGACCGTGGACGTCCGTGGAGGTGAAGATGGCGCTGGGTATATGATTGAGGATGGTCACCAGTAAGAAGAGAGAGGAGAGTTGTTTTGCCGGAGCCTGAGTGTCGAAGTTTAGAGTGGGCAGAAATAAAGAGATGTTATGTTACCATTTGAACCTTGCAGATGCCATCGATCACCTTGCCGGATTTGCCAGTTTATGTCTTTGAGGACCTATGTGGCGGCACTTAGATTCAACAATACTGAAGGAACAAAACAGACTAACCGATCTAGGGCCATATTTCACGTTGACATTTTGCATGTCTACAAGTAATTTACCTTGGGCTGATTGTGCTCTCTGGACAACAGGTCTATCTTCCATATCCACATGGATAATTTTTGGTACTATGTCCCCCTTGGGTCCCACCATGACTTTGGACCCATGGACAAAAGCGACATGCGTGATCCATTCGGGAATGGGGTCTTGGGTGCGAAGACCAAGTATGACACGGGGAGTTTTGGCTGCGTGTAGGGTACGAAGAAGCTCTAGCAATGTAGGTCGATTCTGAACGTCAAGGCCAGCTAGCGGTACCTTGAGAATTCAGCCACCTTCAAGATGCAAAGTCCAATGACATACTGAGTGGTTCATCCAGCAATAGTAACTCGGGTTTCCTCAACAAAGCTTTGATGATACGAGCACGACGCGTCTGCCCATTGCTCAAAGCAATGATTGGGAGGTCTAGGAAAGCACGAAGCCCAATCTTGTCGACAAGGACGTCGAACGCCCGGTGTTCTTCATCTGAGAACCGTTTTGGTGCGTCTCCATCTACGCGAGGCGGTTCGAGCGCTGGGAATTGCGGTGGAATCGTCTCAGGAAACATGGACTGGCGCAGGGTAATACGGTCTTCTTCGCGTACAGCACCATAACGGGCACTATAGTCATAGAATGCGCCTCCAGCGGCACGACGGCGATTTCCGAAAGAAACAAAGACAAGATTCGTGAACGGATCACGGCCGGCCTCTGCAAGAGCAGGGAAAAGACCACCTGGAGGCGGTGGAGCTGGTGCTATCCGTAAGTGACCAAAGAGAGTCTATTGAATACTTTCAGAGATTTTGATGGATAGGACGGGACAATCCCACCTCAAGTAATGTGGCTTTTTCTCCAGAACCAGAGCCTACGACGGCCCAGGCTTCATCCTCGTGAATAGTCCAAGAGAGATCACGAAAGACAGGTGATGCAGAGTTAGAGTCACCAAAACGATAGACGTTAGACTTTGGTATATATACAAATGGCGTCCGTGTCGTTGAGTAGTGCTTGAACGTGCCAAGGACACGTCTAGTCAGCGTCATGACACGTCGTCAAAGACGTGTCCAAGAATAACAGACACCAGAGTCAGATGACTTTGGCTAGGTGATATTTGATCTTTCCATTAGATAGTCAATAATAAGTCAGGGGATACTTGATTACCGACGTCTTGTCCCAGGTACACGTGATAGATACACGTGACAGTAAAGTGCACGGGCCATGCGAGCACGGTATATAAACTCCCCCGCGCCCTTCTTTTTCTCCTTAGAACATACTCATCAGGATCTATTTTATAGAAACTGACCGAGTCTCGCATTTTTACAAATGCCGCATCCTTCAAATCCACTCGATGACTTGCGCGCTCCCTCGTTACACTGAGAACATGGCTCTGTTCACGCAGAGTCTCGAGGACGTTTGGCACCTTTTCTGGGTTTGTTCCGCAAGGACAGCTTGGATGGGAGCCAGCGAGGCGAGCGTTTGTCTGATGGATTTCTTTTTTGCATAGTTAATCGAGTTTAATATAAAGTCTGCTTTTCACTTGCTTCGTTTCTTGTGAAAATTTGTGAAAATTCATGATCGATGGCGGATCAAACGGTCCGTCCATCTCTCTTTTTTTTTCAACTTCCATGTCCCGCTTGCACGGCCGTCAACCACACGAGTCGCGGGCGATTCAAATTACTTTCGACGGCCTCGCGCGAGTCGATGGTTCTGCACGCTTCAGCTTTGGACCTGTTTCCGCTCTCAGCTCCCTCAGCGGCCCCATCGAAGTCCGTCTTGCGTCCGAAAACGCCTCTCAGGCGACCCTTGAAGTCCTCGTGCGTCCACTGTCGAACGTACCAGCGACAGAAGCAAAAGCTCACGCTGCAACCGTCCGAGGACTCCTAACCCCTTCTCTCATTCTCGCAAACAACCCGCGGACGCTCGTGCAGATCGTCGCGCAGGCGCTTGTACCATCAGGCTCTGGTCTGGGTCAAAAAAGCACGAACGCAAACGCCGTGACTGCGGCGGTGGTGAATGCGAGTACGCTAGCGCTTCTCAATGCGGGTTCCATACCGATGCGCGGCGTGATATGTGCTGTCGCTGTTGGTCGGCGGAAGGATACTGGTGCAATGGTTGCGGATCCGGATGAGGGCGATGGCGTGTTGGATGCGGACGGCTGCTTTGCGTTCATGTTCACCCGGGACGGCAAAGATGTGCAAGAACGATGTGTGTGGACAAACTGGAAACAGAGCGCAGGAGATGTAGTTGTGCTTAGTGAGGCGAAAGAGTTAGCCGGGCGGGCGGCTAGTGATGTATATACTGCCATCCATGCGAGCGTGGAGAATATGGGCAAGGCGGAGCCAAGAGCCGTGTTTCTGCCAAATGACGATGATAAAATGGAAATTTGACCTTTTGTTGGTTTCTTCGTTTGATTCTTCTCTTCAGTAGGACTGACACTAGCTTGGATCCACAGGAATATCCCCGTACCATATAAAGTAGCCTATCGAGCTGTGCAGAATCGCTTTAGAGCTCATTGCTTACTCCGTGAATGGCAAGACCAATATCCTGCGACTTCCTCAACAGATCAACGTTGTTACAGGGTCAGAAGAGACAAGGATGTCTTTGTCCTATGTCCAGTCACCGTTGGAGGAGGGGCGGTCTTTTCGTAACAAGATTTTGGCGCCGGTGGTAGTTGATCAAAGAAATATTGACAAGATGTGGCTTCACACATATGAATGAAAAGTTAAACGTCCGGTTAAGAGCTACAGCGAGAATTTGTAGCGCACCCGCGTGCAAGAGGATACGTCTCTAAGGGGAGAGACTATAATATAAGCCTGGTAACAGATGATGATCTACGTAAACTCCAAATCGAAGGAGTATGTTCTATGAAACTAACGAGCGCGAAAATAGAGATCTGGACGACGTCTCGTCGAGTTGGAGATAGCGAGAACAAAACTACGGTTTCAAGTAAGATCTCGCCGTTCAGATTGCACGACAAAAAACGCTTTGGGTACTTGGATGCAAAAAAGCTTTCGAGTTGATCCATTTCGTGAAAGAATCTCGTAACTCTCCCCTAATAGTTGAAAGTGCACTGCATAACGCTCCGTGGTAAACGCATCCTCGAGCAGTTGCCAGAAAGGATCCTTATCAGCGACGAG
Source organism: Termitomyces sp. MG145 (assembly GCA_003313055.1). Lineage (NCBI taxonomy): Eukaryota > Fungi > Basidiomycota > Agaricomycetes > Agaricales > Lyophyllaceae > Termitomyces > Termitomyces sp. MG145. The sequence continues at coordinate 36,265 of QGOB01000659.1, read as the reverse complement.
TGTATGTGAATGCCCAAGAACACCAATTTTGAACATGAGGACCTGCCAGCGCAAGTTTGGCAACATTTGTAGTAATTCGTTCCAAGCGCGCAAAGGATGCCAGGATTTTGAAGATTCTCAACGCCCCAGAATGACTCATAGCCTCATTCAACCCTCAACTCAAAAGACAGAATGATACACATCGCGGGGAAAAAGTCGATTCCAGTCTGCTAAGACACGCCTTAGATTGGTCCAGGATCACTTGCAGCACATGTAACTTTGGTTAAAAGAGAAATTTCTGTAGTCGAGCAATAGACAATGGGAATTGAGCGCCTTGACAAGTGCTGCGACAGTGCGGAAGGCGGAGCGAGAGTTGGCCACAGTTGTTAAATTCTAGTAAGCTGTGGGTTTGCATAATTAACTTTGCAAGTGCGAAAAGTCGACGCTAGTGGTCCACTTTACACAAGATCAGAGACGTATGATCCCGATCCTAAAAAGGTGCTGGTCTTGGATTGAAGGGGACTCGACCGCGTTGAACCGATGTCCTACAAGCCTTCTCAAGTACGTAAATGGAATGGGGAAAGGGGTATCGACCGCCCTGGCGGCCCAACAGTCACACCAAGATCCGCAACTTCTCCTGTTTCTATGTCGTACACCCATCCATGAATGAAGACACCTATGCGCTCTGGATCCGTTTCCAGAGATTTGTAGTGCTATATAAAAGTAGTTAAAGAAGAGCTCAGTTTCATGAAAATAAGAGACATACATTGGATATGACCCCCGAGCGAGCAACGCGTCGTACATTCGCCTTAACATTCTCTTCTACAAGCGCACGGAACCCAGCTAACAGGACGATTGTCAACAGACAACTCGAAATATATAGTCCAGGGCACTGACCATCATGTAGATGTGGTAGCGTAGATTTCGCCCCCGCCTCCTTTCTTGCCACTCGATGGCGAGCGATCTCTGGTCTATGGTCAAAGGAGTGTTAATTCGTTCAAAGGCGTTGAGCTAATAACAAATACAAATAGGCATACCTGTCAGACGTCTCGTAGATATGTCGAATTGGCGCAATCCATGCTTGTACGGGATCGTCTTGGTCATGGGCCTCGTGTGGAAGAGTAGCAGCAGCAACGCCACCGCATCCATAATGTCCCATCACAATGACGTGTTTGATGCGCAGAGAGTCGACAGCATATGCGAGGACAGCTTTCCTATGTCGTAGATCTACCATTGGTTGAAGGGGACAAAAGGAGGAGGACATACGAGTTGAGATCGTGTTCGTGGAACTGATTCGCAACGTTTCCCGCGGTAAAAAGAACTCCGGGTTCTACAGAGAAAATGACTTGCTCTCCGACCCTGTTTGCAGTCAGTATATAGTCTGAATAGAGAAAAATATAACGTTACGCAACCTGCTATCTGAGCAGTCCAGCAATAAAAATGGCGGTCCTGCAGCCACGTCACTTGAAAAACCAAAAGTAAGGTTGATCATTTGAATAACGCACGCTGTCCTTGTGCTGCAAGGTCCTTGAGCACGTTCGGTGTTGATGAGCCTGCTACTGCATCGCGAAAACGCTGGTTGCCTCGGTACAATGCCTCGATCTCGGCTGGGAAGAAAGTGCTGGTACTCGTTTTATGTCCTTGTAGATTTTCGGGGTCAAGACACGCAGGTGTGGGGATGCGATTGAGCAATTCCCATGTGCTTCCTCTCGGATGATTGGGTGAACTTGAGCACATCCTCGATGTCTTCCAAAGAACACCAGTTGCGGTCTGAGTACCATGTATGAGTTTATGTAGCCGTGGCACAGTGGTTGGAACGCGTAATGCTGCAGAGAACATTAGAAATGAAGGGGCGGGAGACAGTGCACTAGTAGTATAGACCAACTCTGCATTGCAGAAGTTTAGGGTCCGATGGCTGCACTGCCACATGATCCGTGACATCATAACCTAATAGACAAAAACCAGATAAGCAAATATTACAATAGCTTGATTTAAAAAAACTACAGAGTCCAGCTGAATATATCAGAGGAGTGTTGGCACCATCACACTTCTAGGGGGGTGACATGACTTTCCAAGTGCAAGGTTGGAGGTTCACGCCTGTGTGGGTGGAAAAGACTTTAGACACCATGTGGGTTATTCAACACTGCTGGGAAGCGACTGTTTGCACATGACACATTGGGAGGCTTTGTTGGTTGGGCCATACATGGGAATACTATTGTGGGGGATCACCAAGACATGTGAATAAATGATGTACTGTTACTATCACATTTTGGTTACTTCTAAAAAGGGGGTGATTGCCTAAGTGCAAGTACAGGAAGGTGAGAAAATCCAAGATCAAAGAGAGGATCAGCTGAAAAGTACATGCATTGTGCTTGAAGATTGGTTCAGTTTGAACAGAGGGAGATTAAATCACTGTTAAACCTATAACAGCAGCATGAGTGGGCCAAGCACTAGTATAATGAAGAGATTTGGTAAGCAATGTAAGACTTTGGGTGCACTAGGTGGACAGGCTGGGCCACTGTTCTTCCAAGTGATACAAGTCCACAACTAATGACTACCAGGTCAGCCCATCAGGCAACAGAAAATTAGTTTGCATGAGGAAGTCTGAAAAGGGGACTGATCCAGGTTGGGGAGGCCTAGCACATAAATAAGCAGGTCAGGACTTACCAACAATGGCAAGGTGAAGGGAAAAGCAGTATGGAGTTTGAACAAATGGGAAGGAACATTAACAGCAGATGGCTAGAGGGCTTAGAGCCAAGGACAGTATGAACTCTGACAGAAACAAACTGTAGTAAAGTGGCTATAAGGCATAACTGGCATCAACTGAAAAGGGATCTGGCCAGAGTAGCTGTTGGAGTGTCCATAGATTGGTGCCTCTAGTATACTGTAGGATGGATGACATACAAGGTTTCCATGCATTCCCACCTTGAAACTAAAGACTGCCACTTTGTAGCAGGGCAGATTGATCATCATGATCAAGCTATTGTTTGTAAAGTTACACCTATATTTGTCCATTTGTCAAGCATTAGATGCTGAAATTTATAAAGTTTAGTATTGGAAAGTGAGTTTATCTAAAGATTTGCAAATAAATTTTATTAACAACATCATTTCCAATCCTATCTCTCCTCAGACAGTCTGGAATGTGCTAAAGGAGGTGGGGTATTAGTCTTCTATAAAGAAAAAAGTTCCTATGCTCAAAGCTAGACATTGGAAACTACAACTTAAATGGGCTCAAGAGCATCAGAACTGGGCTGTAAAGGACTGGAAAAGAGTGTTGTAGACAGATGAGACAAAGATCAACAAGATTGGGTCATATGAGAAGCAGTATGTGTGGAAACTACAAGGAGAAGACATTTCAGACTGGACAACTACACCTACTGTAAAGCATGGAGGAGGGCATAATCTCATGATATGGGGCTGTGTGGGTTGAAATGAGGTAGGAAAGCTGGTAGAGGTGGTCAGAATTATTGATGCAGGGCAGTACTGTGGATCAACAGGATTGGGACAGATAGGAAGCAGTATGTGTGGAACCTATAAGGAGAAAGAATTTTAGACCAAACAACTACCCCTACTGTGAAGCATGGAGGAATAGTCTCATGGTATAGGGCTGTATAGGTTGGAATGAGGTAGGAAAGCTAGTAGAGGTGGTGGGAATTATTGATGCAGGGCAGTACTGTAAAATTCTGGATGATGGAGTGAAGGAGAGCTTTAAGAAGTTGTAGATAGAGGAGAGTACCTACTACTTTCAACAAGACAATGACCCCAAATACAACTCTAAAAGGGCCAACAAGTGAATTGAAGACAATGACTTTGATGTCCTCTGGTGGCCAGCCTAATCCCCTGATTTCAATCCTATTGGACACCTCTGGAAGTACCTCAAGGAGTCAGCATATATTGAAACAATCCCAGAGGATATGTCTGAATCATTGGGCAATGATCACAATAGTGATCCCAACAAGGTCCTCAAGCAGAGAGTCCTGGTGTTCTGGAGACACCATGGGGAGGTCCCTAGGGCCTCCACTAGGCAAAGACTGCTGGCAAGAGTAGCAAAGCATATTGCTACCCAGTAGAGCATGGGGGATAACTTTATCCTTAAGGCTCTGGAAGCCCTTAAGGTTACTGTAAGGGGACAACCCCTAGAGACCATCCTTTCCTTTCCCTATTCTTTTTCCCCTTCCTTTTCCCTTCTGTTTCCCTTTAGATACTATCTGTACATATTGTGTCTGCATTTCTGATCACCTGACCTTGCTCTCAAGGTCATCTGATCCCTTCCTGGTCATCTGACTTCTCCAGACCACCTGACATTGCCAGAGTCACCTGATGGTCATTACCAATCCATTCTCTGGCAATGTCCGAGTTTTTATCTTTTTATTCCCACAGTATTTTTCCAGTGGCTTCTGTGTATTATATAGTTGATTCCCATGCTTCTGGGGCCCCAGAAGCGTCCACAGCCTGGCATAGGGATTCCTCAGACTTATTCTCTTTGGATATCCCTCTGCCAGGTGAGTAGCTAGCTCCTGTACACTGTAGCCACTTGCTAATACATCTTTGGATATCCCTCTGCCAGCTGTGTGACTTCCACAGCTCTCTGAGGTTGCCCTTACAGCAGAATAAGTCTCTCCTGACTGATCTGGGTTTACCCAATCAGTTGTGCTTCCCTGTCTGCCTCTGCTTTGCTTCCAGGACCCCACAACTGCCTGCTACATCCCCCATCTGTCTCCCTTTGGTCCCTGCCCTGCTATGCCTCCCACCCTCGCCTCAGGCCCTCCTCCTGCTCCAGACACTTCAACTCTCACTCAGGATGATGCTTATGCTCGGTTAGACGCTGTAGAACAGGGCCTTCTCACCTCCAACACCACCCAACTTGCTCTCAGCCAGCAGCTTTCTGTTGTCCAGGCCCAGCTTCAAGAACTGCTTTCAGCTATGCACTCGACGTCTGTAGGGGTCTCCCAGGACCCCTCCTCTCTCTCTCACACCTCCCCCTTGCTAGTTTCAGACTCTCCTGCATCTGAGCATCTTCCTGCAGCGGCCGCCACCCCGCTGCACCTCCCTACGCCGACAATTGGGCGCAAAACGTTGTCGGCTATTAAGGCAGCTCCTCTCCCCTCCTTTGATGGTAATCAGGCCCAGGGCCACCAGTTCCTGACAGCATGCAAGCTGTACATCAGTCTGAATGCCTCTTCTTTTACCGACTCTGCTCAGACGATCAAATGGGTGCTGTCATATATGAATGCAGGTAGAGCAGCCAATTTAGCGCAGGAGATCTTGGAGGATGACGCGCACATGTTCCCTGACTGGGCTGCATTTGAGTCTTGGTTTCTCACTGAGTTCACGCACTCTGATGAAGCCCAGCGTGCAGCCCTCATGCTAGAAGGAACCTCCTACTACCAGCAGGGACGGACACTGGATGCATATGTTGATGGGTTCAAGCTACTGGTCCAGCGCTCAGGTTTTCCTAGGTCCTTGCAGCTAGTTCTCCGCTTCCGCTGGGGACTAGACTTCCTGATCCATCAACGGATCAATGGTATGGTGAAAGGACGTCCCTGGGATGATGACATTGATGGTTGGATTGTAGCTGCGTGCCTCATTGACCAGAACGCTCATGCAGACCGCCAATTTGAGTCATTCCACCCCTCTCAACCTCGTCAGCCAGTGCCTGCTCCTCCCACCGCATCCATTGTCCGTTGGGCCCCTGCTCCCCTACCAGCTCCTCCTAGTGCCCCACCAGCACGCGCCTCTGCATTCAGCACCCCAGCAGCTGCTCCGCCTGCTAAGATCCCCATGGGAATTCCTATGGACATCGACACTGGTCGGAAGAAAGGAAGCATCCCTCCTTCAGTATGCCGCCGCTGTGGACAGTCTGGTCATTGGGCTTGCAGCTGCCCTCAAGGGTTGGATGTCCGTTGCTTGTCTGCTGATGAGCGCGATGCTCTCATTATGGAGCTCCTTGCTGCAAAGGATGCGTCAGGAGTTCGCTCCCCCAAACAATCTGAGCCAGCGCCAGTCGAAGAGGAGGAGGAGGAGGTGGTAGAGGATTTTTAGTACCACAGTGGATGGACCGTATGCCTCCACTGCCTAGCTCCAATCGATTTGCATGCCTGTCCGTAGAATCAGAGATACAACTCTCACTTGTGATCCCTCTGTGTGCAAATTAATTGAAGCTCCTTCAGACGTACTACCCTCTCTTCCCCCTCCTTCCTCTGAACCTTGGCCCCACGTGCGCATTCCCCCTTGGGAGCGTTGTCTTCCCCGCTGCTACACCACAGCCTCCACTTCATCCACCACCTCCCTATCCCTTGAGGATGCTGCCTTTGTTGAGCGGCACAGGCTGACAACGGGACCGCTTGTATGACCCATCCCTGTATACAACATTGATGGTACTCTCAACAAAGCTGGCTCCATCCGATATGTAACTGAGTGCATCCTTCGCTACCATAATCACACAGAAAGAGCAGTGTTTGTGGTCACCAGCCTTGGGAAGCAGGAGGTCATCCTCGGATACACTTGGCTACATTTGCACAATCCGGAGATTGACTGATCTACTGGGGAGGTCAAGATGAGTCAATGTTCATGCCACTGCTCAGCCTGCGCTGATGAAGCACGGGTCCGAGAACAAGCTGCCATTTGAGCCTGTCAATGGGGTCCCCTCCCTTGTCCAGATCTAGACCTTTTGGATCCTCCTCCCCTAGCATTCCTTCGTAAGGAGGCCCCTCATGAGGATGCACCAGGGTCAGGGGGTGAAACCAAGTTGGAAGACCTGAACAGTGGTGACTTTCAAGGGACCCCAGAGCTTGACACTGCCAATGAAGTCATTGAGGAAGGTGATCGGATTTGGGCTGCCCTGCCACACCAGCCACCAATCTCAGCAGCAATCCGTGCTAGTCAGACTACCTCTCAGCGACTTGCCGAAGCCTTCACCAAGAATGCACAACCCAAGTCTTTCCGAGATGCGGTACCAGACTACCTCCATGACTTTGAGGACGTGTTTTCCAAGACTTCCTTCAACTCCCTTCCAGAGTGCAAGCAGTGAGATCATGCTATTGAGTTGACCCCAGAAGCAGAGCCCTCCAACTGTAAGGTCTACCCACTGGCGCCTAAGGAACAGGATGAATTGGATGCCTTCTTGCAGGAGAATTTGGAGTCTGGTCAAATATGCCCATCCAAGTCCCCCATGGCTTCTCCAGTCTTCTTCATCAAGAAGAAGGATGGCTCCCTCCACTTGGTGCAAGACTATCGTGTCCTGAACGCTCTTACTGTGAAGAATTGCTACCCCCTTCCCCTTATCTCTGAGCTCGTCAACAACCTCCGCGGCGCACAGTACTTCACTAAATTAGATGTCTGCTGGGGCTACAACAACGTGCGCATCCAGGAAGGAGATGAGTGGAAGGCTGCTTTCCAAACCAACTGGGGGCTATTTGAACCACTGGTCATGTTCTTTGGCCTCACAAACAGCCCAGCTACCTTCCAGACCATGATGAACGACATCTTCAGAGACCTCATTGCAGAAGGTGTGGTGTGTGTATACTTGGCTGATATCCTCATTTTCACAAAGACCCTAGAGGAGCACCGCCGCGTCGTATGTCTGGTTCTGGAACGCCTCTGCCAACACTAGCTTTATCTCAAGCCTGAGAAGTGTGAGTTTGAACAGACCCAAGTGGAATATCTTGGACCCATCATCTCGCATGGAACAGCTGAGATGGACCTGGTGAAGGTAGCTGGAGTGGCAGAATGGCCTGTACCTCAGAATAAGAAGGAGGTGCAATCTTTTTTAGGGTTCACCAACTTCTACCGGTGGTTCATTCAGGACTTTTCACATCATGCTTGCCCACTCTTTGATCTGACTTGCAAAGACCAGCCCTGGCAGTGGACGGATGCCCAGCAGACCGCGTTTGACACCTTAAAGCGGGCAGTAACCTCACAACCTGTTCTCATCTCACCAAACAATAACCTGCCATTTTGAGTGGAAGCAGACAGCTCTGACTTTGCCACTGGAGCGGTTCTATCCCAACAGTGAAAGGAAGATGCAAAGTGGCACCCAGTGGCCTTCTACTCCAGGAGTCTCAATGCAGTGGAGCGCAATTATGAGATTCATGATAAGGAGATGCTGGCTATCATCCGCGCCTTTGAGGAGTGGCAGCATTTCTTAGAAGGGGCACGACATCAGTTTAAAGTCTGGACTGACCACAAGAACCTTGAGTACTTCCACACTGCAAAGAAACTCAACCGCCAACAGGCCCACTGGTCCCTCTACCTGGCCAACTTTGACTTCTCCCTTCATCATAGGCCTGGCCAGAGTATGGGCAAGCCAGATGCTCTGTCACGTCGCACTGACCATGGCACTGGAGCTGGGGACAATGACAACATTGTGTTTCTCAAGCTAGAGTTCTTTGCAGTAAGGGCACTTGAGGGTCTGGTGATCCAGGGTGAGGAAGCATCCATTCTGGCAGACATCTGGAAGGGCAACCGTGAGGGACTCCAGGAGGATGTAGTGGCTAAGGCAGCAGCAGCGCTCAAGGCAGGTTGACTGACAGGGACCTGCTCTATCCACAGCCAGGAGTGGCAATCAGACCAAGGGATCCTCACCTTTTGGGGGTGTATCTATGTGCCGAACAACCCAGAGTTACGCCAACGGATCATAGAGCAGCACCATGACTCCAAGGTTGCAGGGCACCCTGGATGCTGGAAGACTCTGGAGCTGGTATCACGGAACTACTGGTGGCCCCAGATGTCACGGTATATTGGGACCTACACAAGCACCTGCGACATGTGTCTCTGGACCAAGCCCTCCCACCAAGCACCTATTGGCGAGCTACATCCTCTCCCTATTCCCAATGACCGGTGGAGTGTAGTTTCAGTAGACTTCATCTCTGAGCTACCAGATGCCCATGGCTACAATGCTATCCTAGTGGCTGTGGATAGTGTAGGGAAGCGAGCGCACTTCATCCCTACCATCACCACTTGTTCTGCTTTGGGTGCAGCCAACCTGTACTGGAAGAATGTCTGGAAGCTCCATGGTCTCTCAGATGCCTTCATGTCCGACCGGGGTCCTCAGTTTATAGCAGAATTCACCAGAGAACTATACCGCCTGCTAGGGATCAAACTCCAAGCCTCTACAGCATATCACCCTCAATCGGATGGTCAGACCAAGCGGGTCAACCAGGAGTTGGAACAGTATCTCCAGATCTTCTGCAGCAAGCGACAGGATGACTGGGACAAACTCCTTCCAGATGCAGAGTTCCAGTACAACAATCATGTACACTCTGCAACGCAGGCCACCCCCTTCATGCTGGACACTGGATGCAATCCTTGCATGGGCTTTGAGCCCCACCAGCGCCCTTCCCAGAACGAGTCAGTGACAGAGTTTGTGGATCGCATGAAGGAGGCACAGGAGGAGGCCAGAGCAGCATTAGCCAAGGCCAAGGACAACATGGCTAGGTACTACAACCAACGCTGAACTCCAGCACCAGAATACCAAACAGGGGATAAGGTCTATCTTGATGTGGAGGACATCCAGACCACGTGCCCATCCAAAAAGCTCTCCCACAAGTTCCTTGGCCCATATACAGTACAGCGTGCAGTGGGGCGTCTGGCTTATTGCCTGCGCCTGCCCTATTCAATGCAGAACATCCATCCAGGTATGACTCACACCACAGAGGAGGCTCTCTGGATTCAATCCCTGCTCAAGATTCAGAGACCTTGGGGACCCCACAGTACTCTTCAGCAACAACCAATCAGCAATTGCACTTGCCAAGGATCATCAGTATCACACTCGCACCAAACACATAGACATTTGTTATCATTTCATTTGTTATGCCATCAGCGAGGGACACATCAAACTTGTCTACTGCCCCACAGACAACATGGTTGCCGATGCTCTTACTAAACCACTCCCATCTGCAAAAGTGAAACACTTTGCCACCAAGTTTGGCCTTCATCCGGTGTGAGGGTGAGTGTTAGACTGATCTCAGCATTCAAAGTATTTGCAAGCCAGGAAAAAGATCCCGAACATACCCTCATCATATGTTTGTCTTTCCTTTTTCTGTACTTACTCTTTATTTTTTGTCCTTGACCCTGCATCCCCAAATCTCATTACCCATTATCACCTGCATCACATATATTCACATAGTTACGTGATGCCTACCTCAGATGTGTCCAAGAAAACACTCTGAGGTGAGGCTCAACTTGTATACAACACATTGCTCATTACTTACTTTACCTAGTTTCTATTCCTTTTATTAGGTGAATAAACATCTTGAGACATGTCCAAGAAAACACTCTGAGTTTCTATTCCTTTTATTAGTCCATTAAGGACTGTCCACCCACATCCAGTCCTGCTTGCCTTGTGTTTTTTGCATGGTCCTGGGCTGTAACAGGTACCTTTTAGGGGATCCTGTGGTTGGATAGTGGGCTTGGGGATTGTTCCATCTGTTCTGGTTGGTATTTCTGTTGCTTTTTCTTTACTTTTCTTTCCTCTCTTTTTCTTCCAGTGTACTGGCTACTTCATTTACTGGGTGGGTTTACTTTCCTGCATCCCCTTTGTGCCCCTCTGTCAGGTGGTTTGGGGTTTCATGTGTCCTAAGGGTCTGTTCTTGTCCCTTCTGTTTTGATTTCTGGTTAGGGCTCATGTGTACCATATCAGCCTCAATGTGTTTTATGTTCTTTTGCATATGTAGGCATCAGCCTTTGTGTGTATTTGCAATTTCCTGGCATTGGGGGGAGAGTTCTGTACTCAGATAGCCAACCTGACTGCAGTTTCATAACATCAACCCATTTTGGGTCCCTGGGTTTCACCAGTACTCTGGGTCCACCTAGGGCAGTAGAGATGCTCTGTGCATGCCTCTCTGATAACCATGGTGGTGGTCCGGGTTCAAGTCATTGATCCGGAAATTGTTGCAAGTCAATCAATCAGCATACAAACCAATTCCCTCACTGATCCGTATAGTACTTGTTATTTTCCCTAGTCTTCCTAATATTTTCTGTGGAGAAATAATGGACGGTACTATCAATTGTATCAAGACTAGGTAGCATTTAGTGGCATGCGAATAAGTGACAGAGCATCAAAAGAAATCTTAATTGAGTGAATGTGAATGCAGGACATGGATCGGGCAAGTGAGTAGGGGGGTTGCCTGGGATAACTATCTTTCTTTCTCCCTTCACATATTTCACATATCACAACTCATTGTTTCTTTGTTATATTCTGTATATATACTGCGGGCTCCAGTCAGGGCGACCTCGTCGTCTCACACTGTGCTCGCAGGTACGGAATCAACTCCTAAATACAAACGTCGCCTCACACTGCGCTCGCAGTGAACGACGGTACTGTTATATTGAAATATGTACTTACACCTCAGTGATGAATAGAGCGCTGAGGTGTGGTGAAGAAGACTGGACGAACAATATTGAAGATAATTATGTAATACCATGACCGTATCTTCAACAATTTCACCCCAATACTTCAACGTTTCAACGTTCAACAGGCACCACTTGGCCCTCACCCAGCTCCGTGCAGGCTAGATTGAGATCAAGCCCTATATCTACCATATCTTTCCACGGCCAGAGCCCAATCTGTCCTCACTGCCGTAATTGTGCGCCAAGCACACTGTACTGCCCTCCGAACTAATCAACACGAGGACACCATTGTCGCTTCAAGCTGAGTCAATCTCTTATCTGCTGTCCACACCTGATACCTGAGAACATCCGCTTAGATCTATCCATGCCTCAAAGCACTTTGCCCCTCTGAGGCGAGAACGGGCTGAACTCAAAAAAGATCGAGGGGCATATATAACGCCTGAACTAATGTCCACACCAGTCATTCACCTCCTCAGACCTGCATTTGAACTTGTCCCTTACGGGGTCAGCTCTTGACTGCGTTGCTCGCAGCAGCCAGTAGCTGCTGCACATACATCCTTGAGACAGAGTCAGGGCTCCACAGGGACAGTCTAAGCCAGCGAAGCTTATCCTCCCACGTATGTAGGCGGTGGCTGGCATTCCGCGGCTCTTGTAGCCTAGGCAGCCTCTGCCGTGAGCCCGTGCAACATGGCATCATGTGCCCAGTGGAATGAAGAAGGAAAACGAGGTACAAGTCTGATCGATTCATATCCCTACTAGGGGTACACAATAATGTATAATTCAGATGACGGATACTTAAGATTAGCATCTTTTGTTGGGGTTAGTAGTAAGCAATAACGTACATTTATTACATGCCACAAAGAGCAAATAGATCACGTCTTCCAATAACCGAGTCCATCAAGGAATCTAGTCAGAGCAGACGCAATGAAACATATGAAGGTATATCGTAAACACATATAACAAGGTGCCGATAGCCATGTAACCTCGTCTACTGAGCATTGGGTATAGCTGGAATACCCCGTATTCTGTATGTCCATTGCGTGGTCCAATGCTTGAATTTTTGGAAAATATGAAAATTCTCGTCAATATCGAGAACGGGAGAGCGTAACTGTTGATCGTTGAGTCCTTTGACGATGACTTTGAAGCGAGAGACAACGTCGGTCATAGATGGTCTCTTTTGGGGGTCTGAGTCGGTCATATCATTCACGAGTTCTCTCATGAACTCGAAGCCTTTCTTTGCTTTGCGTAGGGATCCCCGACCCTATATTGTCGTCGTTAAGTAAGATCACAAAGAAATACAGAAAGGCGTACATCAAGATAGTCTTGCCTAATAGAGTTGCCCATGCAGTAAACATCCACAGCAAAAGGGTTACAAGGAGCTGCATTAGGAAGGAGGAACTCGGGAACTGACTTGTCTCCGCCCCAGGGAGGTTGTCTGAGGTGGGGTGCATCCTCGGGACGGTAGACTCCGGATAAATCAAAATCTATCAGGTAGTACCTCACTGGTTTCTTTGTACGAGAGGAAGATATTGATACCCGCCCTCGATAGTCAAGTCGCATAAATCGTTGTGCAGGGTGTGGTGGAACATTGAATAATGAGACTGTTCCCGCCATGAAATTGTCAGTTTTGCAGTCTCTAGAGTGAAAAGTGAATTCGACAGTCATACACATGACATCCCATCGCACCCATGAACAATGTTGTTTTCATGCATGAATTGTAAGCCCTGGGCACGATTCAGCCAATGAACAACAAAGTGAAGAGATGGTAAGACGATCACCTCAAAGATCTGCTTGAAATAGTCCACTACCTCACCGACAGTTTCAAAGGACGGATAGTTTGTTTCAAGTAGATATGGCATGACGATAAACGCGGTTCGGGAACCTTCTGGTGGATCTATGACCTCTAGAAAGGGCACACAGTGGTTCTTGGGATTTGCTGCCAGCGCTCCAGAAGAAAAATATTTTCCAGTCAGGATTTCGTGCTCCTTGCTATCGAGACTGACGTCCTTCAATACAACAAGAGTTCCATCGGCACGAGTTGCATCTAGAATTTGACCGTGCTTTATGAATATATATAGATAAATGACTGTTCTCTGCTGAAGAATATCAAGGCATACTCGACTATACTGGCCATCTTCGAAGTCTACCAGGTACTTGCGTCTACTCGTCTGCTTCTTCCAAGACGGTACTCTGTCAGGATCATAACGGCCTCGTAACGTATAGCCATGTTCCTTGAGGAATTTGTAGTGATCGCGCCAGAAGATTTCTCCTGGGGAGAGGTCGCCAGGTTCGAAACCTTCTTCGAGTCGAAAGTCCCGGGGGGTCATTAGAATAGTGATGTAGTTGGACTTGAATACAACGATCACTCGTTATTAGAAGTTCAGTTCTCTAATTACCCCATCAGTAGCTAACTCCGACGAGAAATGATAAATTCACAATCAAAATGGAGACATCCAAAGGGTCATATGTATGTAGTGCTTATATACATTGACATTCTCTGAACTTCCACGCTGAAACGTCTGCTCCTGTTCTTGACGGGCGTGAGAACAGTGTCGACTCCTGAGCCCTTTTCACTATCAAAAGTTGTCCATATGACTGCCGAGCATTCACGAACGTGCCAATAGAACTATTCTATCTACCGTCACAATAATTCCATCCTCTTTAGCTCCCCCAATGGTCGTTTTCGAGACCTTCGTTGCAGCGACCATACTTCCTTTCTGGCCCCAATTATTTCTCGTCCACTTTCGAGAAATAAATCATCCAAGATCGGAATGCCTCTGACGGATGCTAAAAAGACTGTGACATCGGCTTTGGAAACACTTGGGTCAGTTCAGGAAATACTTGACCGAAGATTGCACAATACCTTCTTTTACGATTGTCAAAAGTCTGTGATTGTTTCATCTGCTTTTGGAATACTGAGTTGGTAGCTCTCAATCTATAGCATAGGGATACCTATAGATGATCTTCTCAAGACTAGCAATGAGGATATGAATTTCTTCACCAAAGCCCGGTCGATACCGTAAAATGGTGAAGCAAGCCCGCGAATACATATGATGCATCTCTCGACTTGGCTTTCAGAATACAGGTACTAATGCCTGCAATCATCTATAGGAAGAAAATGATTGAATGATGGAATGAATATAGGAAGCCTCCCTGAGCGCACTGATCGGGCAGATCAATGAACCTGAAAATGTGAGGGCAAAGGCCGAAGAGGCTGCCATTACCTTTATGGAACGTCAGGTCAGGTTAAAGGAAGCGACGCGGAATCATCGGGAACTCTGCGGGCCAGGTAAGTTATCATGGTAGTAGTTCAGTACTCCACTTACAAGGTGATATCCTAGGCGCTGTGTCACACATTTCCTTCACGCCCGAGTCTCGACTGACGAAGTGGAATGTGCTATTGTGCCTATGTCTTAGGGAAATATTTTACCCTTGGATATTTTGCAAGTCCTATATGTCAATCAAAAGTTCTAGAATGGCTTGAATGCTTCAACGTGATATTTGAGGAAAAGTGCCCAGTGGACACATCACTGCAGCTTCTCAACAATAATAATATGAAGATTAGATAATTGTTTCCTTTTCTAAAGTCAGGTTTTCCTGATCATAAGATGAAGTTACATACCTACTTCTGGAGTGTATCAAGCATATGGCACATGGATCACATACTTAAAACAGATAGCTACATATGAGTTGGATCTAATCTAGAGTCTTCCACAGTAGTCACCAAACCATTCTAAAGGTCAATCTCAATGTCACTTGCAGGTGTCTTAGCATGCTTCTTTCTAGGAGTCTTAGCTGATATTTGACTAGACTCAGGCAAGGTGTCTCTTATCAGGAACAAGGAGCACAAGGAGGTACATATATGGTGAGTAAATGAGTTGTACAATATTTGCTCCAAAGTTGGGTGGAAAAGTGAAGTTAGGGGCAAGAGCACAAAGAAGGACAAGGATGATGGAAGATGAGAGTGAACATGATACTTGGAGGATAAAGGAATCCAGGGGAAGGAAACAGTACTCAAAAGAGCCCATGTCAATGAGGCATCTAATTTTATGAAAGGTCATAATTGCCATAGAAAAGCTGGGTGCAGCTGATGAGGTAAAACATTCTTTAAGAATCTTTAAAAAAATATAAAGAGAAGCAGGATGATGTCCATCTTCAATGTGTTGAAGCTGTTTTCAGCACCAGTCAATCCCATCCTAGACCACCATCCCAGACTGCCACTCCTGCCAGTCTTAGTCAACAACTGTAAGGGGATGATCTCATTTTGTTTGATTTATTAATAAGCGAGTTCTTGTCCAAATCACATGATCTATACATCATTATGATGCCAGGATGCAGTTGTATGTCATGTGATTTTCTACGATTTTTCGCTTAGGTAATTGTTGTACACCATGTGAATCTTTCCAAAAAGGCCAAACATTGGGGCAATTTTTTGAGCCAGTGTAGCATAGCCACTGATGTAGTATATAAGCTGGTCTGCAGGATAGAATATCCTCAGACCAAATAATAGCAGTTTTCTCCAGATCTATCCATTGAACCAACTGTAAGCTCCTTAGTGACAACTCCCCTTTGCTCACAAGCATTTGCAGCTAGACAGGCTGCAGTGGAGTGCCAGCAGAATGGTCACATATCAGGGGTGATAGCCCCTAATAGATGCCCTGTCCACTGAAGAGGGATCTGCTTTTACAGTGGATTCAATGCATAAACCTAGTCATGGGACTGGTCCTCAGCAGCAAGAAATGATGTGGGATGATCATATCATCCTACAGCAGTTCTACAATGGGGACTTGAAGGACTATGAACAGCAGTGTTTCAAGTAAACACTGCTCATGACACATGGTTGCAGGCTGCTGTGCCTAGAGGCATTGGAGCAGAGGTGAAGCTGGAGGAAGCAAGTATTCTTCCTGGTGTTGGAGTGAACAAGAGGAGGCAAAGCCTCCCTAAGCCAGTGACTCCATTGGCCACTTCAGAACCATCTCAGCAGATGGAGCAAGGAGATGGGCATGTGGGCACTGCCACAAAGCCACCATTGGTGACATTGTAACAATTGAGGGTGCTAGACAACAGAACACCAGGAAGGTACAGTATGCCTCCTCAGCACTGTTGATAGCTAGCCACTCTGGGAGTGGAGGAAGCCCACAAATTCTATCAGCAGACAATGCATGATTGTCTACGGGCAATTATTGAACAGCTGTTAGCTATTTGATTGACTGTTTCAAAGGAGGTCAAACCCAAACAGACTGAAGCATTCAAGTCCATAAAGCCTTACTCAGTCTCTGCCAAGTTTGGTGAACTTGAGAATTGGCTCATGAGCATATGTGTAAATTATGCCATGGCTTAATTAGGTGGAGAAGAGAGAGAGCAAGAGAAAGTGCTCTCTCTAATGGAATACTTGAGTGATGCAGCACTCAAATGGTACCTGCAACATGTGCTACATGTCAACAAGACTCAAGAATACTGGATGTTTGAGGATTGGCCCTCAGATTGTATGATCAATTTGTACAGCCTTCCAGTGTATGCGTAAATTATGCTATGGCTTAATTAGGTGGAGAAGAGAGAGAGCAGGAGAAGGTGCTCTCTCTAATGGGATACTTGAGTGATGCAGCACTCAAATGGTGCCTGCAACATGTGCTACATGTCAGCATGACTCAAGAATACTGGATGTTTGAGGATTGGTCCTCAGATTGTACAATCAATTTGTAGAGCCTTCCACAATGCAGGATGCAAGAGATGCATTCTGCAAGACACTGTACATGGTGGAGGAAGGAGTGCAGGGCTTCTATGATGCCCTGCTGTATGAGGCTCAAAATATGGCTATCTTCTCTGATGAATTCACTATCTGGGAGCATTTCTTGAAGAGAATACCCTATGAGATGCTACTAGCCCTCATCATGGATGAGGGCCTGGCAACAGAAGTGAATATTGTCAAGGAGTTTGTGGCCAAGGCTCAGGCCTACAAGAGCAGTGTGAAGATGGTGGTGCACGACTTAGGGCACAACCAAAATTGGTCTTCTTGCAGTGGACTAGTAGTCCACAAACATGCTAATGAAGCAGTATGGAAGAATGTGGCACAAGGTGTAATGGCACTCCTCATGCCTTGAGCCACTGTACCTGCAGTAGCTGGAGTAAAATGTAGTACTCTGCACCACCATACTGGATCAAGGCCCACTCCTGTAAAAGGAGGATGTCACAACCCTGCCAACTCTGGACCCTTGTATGCTGCTCCTCCATCGGCACACACCTTCTCCCACCTTGCACACCTCCAGGGCCACCAACAACTTCACAATGCTGCACCAGCAACACCCTCAGCCATCTCTGGACAGACCCCTAGGCATCACCAAACTCCGGCATCTTGGCTGACACGTCACTCCAAGGCTTCCCTGTCCTTGGATATATCTGAACCACTGGCACCCCGGCCATCATGTAACAT
Source organism: Termitomyces sp. MG145 (assembly GCA_003313055.1). Lineage (NCBI taxonomy): Eukaryota > Fungi > Basidiomycota > Agaricomycetes > Agaricales > Lyophyllaceae > Termitomyces > Termitomyces sp. MG145. Next base: position 18,507 of record QGOB01000659.1, on the reverse strand, counting down.
TCCTCCTATAAACTGTTGGCATGTCACCAGGCTCCACACCCACTCCTGTGGTGCTATTGCACACCATGACCACCGACCCATTCTATGCAGGGAAGCCACGGCCTGCACCAACACGTCCCAACAAGATGTCATGACCATGGGGCTGAGAGCTTGTCCCGGAACTTAGCTGAAGGATAATCAGATGCCACGGTCCTGGGCTGGGACCTTGTTCCAGGACTTAGCAGGAGGGTAATATATAAATTGTAGGGTAGCATATAAGTCAGTAGTCTTGATATTCACCATAGTCTTTGTTTCTGTTCTGGTCTAGTTTTGCATCTCCATCTATCTCTCTTGTCTCATCTCTCATATTTTGTCTCCGTGCCTCATACTTCTGTTCTGTGACTTGTATTCCTATTCTGTATCTCTTCCTCTATCTCTCTATTTCCTGTCTTGTATCTTTTCCTCATCTCCATCTCTAGTTCCATACCTCTTATTGTCTCCCAGTTTCCTGATCAATCTATCTCCTATCTGTTCTGTACTCATCCCTATCAACTTCTAAACCCACTTCTGTTTCAAATCAATCTTATCTTTCCCATCCTCCCTTGCCTCTCCATTAAAAACTCCAATCTCCTGAGCTTGTGCTCCTTAACCCAGAGCACTCCTGCCTTGCGTGTGTCACTACTCATACCCTGAAGCATCTGGACTTCATTCCAGGCCACTTGTAGCTGCACTGGAGCTTCTGAGAAGCCCTGGACCTGTACTTGGGCTCCTGAGCTTGCCTAGTAAGGACTTGCCAGTATAGCTGAGCCCTCATCATCAGCAGGACCTGACATAATATCAAGACTCTACCTTACCCCATACTCAATGGCTATGTACACCAACACCTACATCCTTGCAGGGTATGACTACTATGGCCGACTCATCCCAGAGGGCTTATACACCATTAACTCCTCCCACACCCCCTACCCTGCACATTCCATCAAACACCCTGTGCCACTGGGCCCTTAATCCAAACATCATGTTATACGGATCCTCAATCAGCCAGGGCCTACCCTCGGACTGGTGCTACAACCCTGGACCAACTCATCCAGGGGCATACTCCCAAACCTTGCCTGGTGGGTTATCCAAAACCCTGCCCAATGCTTGGGGCCCTGCCAGCACTGCATTCTTTGCTTCAGGACCCTACCTTCCCTACCCAGCCCCAGTCCAAGAACCCCCCAATACCATCCACCCCCAATGCTCCCGACCCACTGCAGCCCCTCTGGCATGCACCCCATCTTCCCCTTTTGCATGTCAGCAATGGGTCAAGACCTATGTCCAGCAGTTGCAACAACATCCTGCGCTCGCTGCACATCACTCCAGTAGCCTTCTCCAAACATACAAGAGCCCTCCTCATCAGTCTAGGACAACTTTATGTCTCTGGCACCCTGAAGCAGTGGGCCGACCACCTCCTCAACTTCCACAAGAGCTACCAGAGAAGGGCAACCTCCCCAACAATATCACTAACACTCTTTGGGTAGATGCTGCCCTCTGGGCTGAACTCCTGGCCCTTGTCAATGAAATTCACACCAGCCCCACACCCTAACGCATTGAGAACCCCATCAACCTTGCCTACTCTTTCCATGTACAGCAGGAAGAACCTGAGCCAGCCCCAGGACCAGGCCCTGCCTCTGGCTCAATGCCAGCAGCAGGAACTCGATGCTGCCTCTGCAACTCTCCAATCCCTGAACCTGGAAGGGGGCCTCTTTGACCAACCTGCTGCTCACACCGTTGGCCTCTTGTCACGCGCTAGAGCCCACTCAGCCTCCAGTGTCTTCTGCACCTGGGCAACCTGCCCCTTTCCCTGATGAAGCTATATCCCTCCATATCTCAAACCCATCTCCCCTTCCATGCAGGACTGCTATGCTCCTCCTTTTTCCCTGGACCTCCGCCTCCCCCAGGACCACTACCAGGCAGTCATGGGCCACAAGGACCACCTCCCTTGGGACCACCCCTGCCCCCTGGAGCACCTCTGCACCCTCAGTGGGCCCCCAGACCCACTCCAAGAGGCAATGGGCCCCCACCAGGCAGAGGACTGCAGACCCTCAGGCAGATGGGGCTTGGCTATGAATGCTTTTCCCCCTCAATGGCTCAGCGGTGTAGTACTTGGCTAAAGCAAAGTTACTGTAGTTCTGGGGCTTGGTAGCAAATCACACTAAACTGTTCTGAAGCAACAAGTTTTGTATTGATATTTATATACCAGTTTCCTGACTATGAGTCTGAAAACTAAAGTAGAGGTTTTTCAATGAACTCCAGCCTAAGTGATTCACTCCCTGGGAACCACCGAGCCTTTATCCACTAATTGCCTGTCAATTCTAACCTATTTCTACTCTATTTATACTGTTCTAATGGGTGCACAGACCATCTTTCCATGTGACTTGAGAATTCTATAAGTAGATGACTATATCCCTTTTCCATTGAATTCCCTTGAAACATTGCCTATTTTCCGTCCATCCGCCATGTTCCGTTACCAATAAGTTAATTGATAACCCTTTCCTGCATAGAACATGATAGACTCATGACAAATTTCCGGAGTTTCACTGTTTCCATGAAACATTCATGTTCTAAGGAGGGAACAATAACATCAGTCCCTCCTGCTGCCTTAAGACCTAATGTTCCATCCCTTCCACCTATCCCTTCATATTCCATGACTTCTGATGCTTTTGGGGCTTGCCTGACAAGTCCTAGAGTCACCATATTCCAGAGTTCTTCCACTTCCAGGAAAACATTCATGTTTCTTGGAAGGACATGGATGTACTTGTTCCAGCTGTTTGAAACATACTAGGAACATATTCATCCAATACCCTTCTTCCTAACATTCATATTTCCATGTAGTCCGATGTCCTGAATTTTCCTGAGCCAGCCCTTTTCCTTCTGTCCTCTAGAGTACCTGATAGTTCACCTTGTTCTGACATACCAAATACTCTCCTGAACTCAGAGCTTTCCCCAGCTCTTCCTAAGTCTTCCTACTTTGTTCCCTATGTTTCCTGATCTTCCTTCAATCATTATTGATCCATCCCATTCATTCTGGTGGCAACCACATTTCCTCTTCTGATCCTCTTTCCTTTATGGGTCTTTTCCCTAGTCAGAATCATTCCTAAAATTTTTTCTCCTTGTTCCGGACTATTCCCCCTTATTCCTATGGTTCCCCTCTTTCCTATTTTCGATGATTTGATATTCCGGACCTTCCTATCTTTTTATTCCATGGAGTAAGATGTCAGATTCTTTGATTATCTCTTGATTAGAGATATCTGGCAGAGATCTGCTATGTCCACCATTCCAGCAATAATAATCGATATTTAATTGCCCATTTTTCGTCCCCCTGCTTGTCAGAATACTCTATTATTTTATTAGCCCTTCAGCAATGTGAATTATTTAAGTGTTCCCATGTTTTCCAGTTTCTAAGGAGTTGTCTGCCTGTTATGCCTACAGTTTTCAGCACATAGTATGGTTTGTTTTAACCAGGACTTATGACTTTAGACATAGAGTCATATCAGCAGCAACAACTTCTACTATTATTACAACACTGGTCCCATATGAAACCAAAATGCTCTGGATAACACTTGCAACGCCCTGGCATGCAAAGGGAAGCTTGACATACAGAAGCTGGAACCCTTCATGGGCTGTGACCCTTGCAAGTGGTGTACCTACCTCACACAGTGCCTTACTATGTTCCAAGGAAGACTGGTCACCTTCCAGCTTGAGAATTCCCGGGTTGCATTTGCAGCATCATACCTTCAGGGCATAGCCTATGATCACTACACCACCCTACTACAGTACAACTCCACCAACCCTGTCCTGTCCAATTGGCAGGCCTTTGTCCAGGAGTTCTCTGGCAAGTTTAGCATCTACAACACTGTGGCAGAAGCAGAGGAGATGCTTATCAATCTCTGGATGTGCTCAGAGGAATGCTTCACCAGTTTCATTGTCTGGTTTGAGCAGGAAGCCCTACAAAACGAGCTGGAACTATAATGCCCTCCAGTTTGCTCTCTGCTGCGCCCTACCCCAATGCATCAAGGACATACTCTGCATTGCCCCCAAACAGACCACATATAATGGATACAAAGCACTTATCACCCAAGTCAACCAACGCTATTGGGAGGACTGGAGCAAAACTATGGCCCCCCAAAACAGCTGGAACTCCATGAACAACCCTTCCTGGCAACCCTGGGGGACACACATGGGATTGCCTGCTGGTGCCAACCCTGACCCTTGCCTCAACCCAGGCTGGGGACCCTTCAGACCAACTTGACCCACTGGTCCCTGCTCTCCTGCTCAGCTCAACGCCACCACCTTCTACAAAGCTCCGGAGACCCCCTGATGAACCCAACCTCCTCATTGCCCCACTAGACACCTCCAGTGACAAAGAGTCCCTGCAGGCCAATTGGGTCCAGAACTCGGGCCAACCCTGGATTGACATGCCCAACAACATGCAGGAGCACTGGCACAAGGAAGGTTCATGCATCCTCTGTTGGAAGCAAGGGCACTTCATCAATGACTGCCCTAAGCGCCGCACTATGGGCTGCGCAGTCTGGACCATCAACAGCAAGGATTGCAACTACCAGTTCATGAAAAATGAGCCAGCAATTTAGATCTGGAAGACACTAAATTGTGAACCAGACTCCAATGTCTCCCCCACCCTGGCTTCATACCTTTGTGCCATGGCTTTATCCTTGGACACCCCCACAGCTTACCTCTCCTTGCAATCCCAACAGACCCTCCTCATCAGTACCTCCCTTGATGCCTCTCCTGCCCACGTCAACACCCTTATTGACAGCGGTGCCACCAACAATTTTGTTGATGAGTCCCTAGCCTTGTTAACTTCCCACCTCCCTCAATGCTTACCCATTCTCATCCACCTTTGGCTCTTTGATGGCAGTACTACATCCTCTGGAGCCATCACCCACTCCGTACAACTACCCATCACATTTACCAACAGCCATCAGCAGGAAGTCTGGTTCCTCATAACCAGGCTCCACGCTGCTGCCTCCCTCATCCTGGGACTCTCCTGGCTCTGCGCAACCAACTCCCAAATTGACTGGCAAAACCTCATGCTCCACCCCCGTCAGCAACCTGCACCTGCCTGTCACGACCCACACCAACTTTGGCTCCTCATACTCTGCTCTGACCCTGGCACACATCTCCCCCGCACCCCCCGCACACCTCCAGGGCCACCAACGACCCCACAACACTGCATCGGCAACACCCATGGCCATCTCTGGACAAACCCCCAGACATCACTAAACTCCAGCATCTCAGCTGACATGTCACTCCAAGGCTTCCCTGTCACTGGATACATTCAGACCTCCGGCATCCCGGCCATCACATAACATTCTGCAACATTCCTCCCGCAAACCATTGGCATGTCACCGGGCCACCTGCTTCTGTGGCATCAATGGGCACCACCACCATGCACTATGACCACCGACCCGCCCAATGCAAGACCGCCACGGCCCACGCCAGCATGCCCCAACAACTGTTATGACCCCAGGGCTGGGAGCCTGCCCTGGGACCTAGCCAGAGGACAATCAGGTGCTACAGTCCTGGGCTAGAACTCTGCCGGGGGCTTAGCGGAAGGGTAGTACATAAACCATAGGATAGCATACGAGTCGGATAGTCTTGATACTCACCATAGTTCTCCATAGTTTCCATAGTCTCTGTCTCTGTCTCTGTCTCTGTCTCTGTCTCAATCTAGTTTTGTGCCTCTGTCTCTCTGTCTCTCTCTCTTGTCTCATCTCTTGTCTCTTGTCTCCGTGCCTTGTATTTCTGTTCTGTGACTTGTATTCCCATTCCACATCACTCCTCTATCTCTCTACTCCCTGTCTCGTATCTTTTCCTCTCTATCTCTATCTCTGTTCCATATCTCCCATCGTCTCCCAGTTTCCTGATCAATTCATTCCCTATCTGTTCCATACCTATCCCTATCAACTTCCAAACCTACTTCCGTTCCCCAATCAGTACAATCTCCTGTTCCCCGTTCCCTCCTCCGCTAAAAACCCCAATCCCTTGAACTTGTGCTCCTCAACCTGGAGCACTCCCAACCTTGTGTGCGCTACTACTCGTACCCTGGAGCATCCAGACTTCACCCTGGATTTGCTTGGGTAATTGTTGCACACCATGTGAATCTTTCCAAAAAGACCAAACATTGGGGCAGTTTTTTGAGCCAGTGTACTAGTGCCTTCCTCTACCTTGCCATATGCACCAGGCCCAACATTGCTTATGCAATCAGTGTTTTATGCTGCTTCAATGCCTGTCCCAGCCCCAAACATTGGAAGGCCATTAAACATTTATTGTATTATGTTTGTGATGCTGTGAGCACTCCATTAGGTAGGAGTGTTGAACTCTATGCATATAGGACATTTTTCATATTCTAGTGGTTTGTGGTCCTGACTCAAGATCCATGAATCTCTAGGTATGTACATACACTTTTCATCTAATATATACCTATTCAAGTTCCATGAATCTCTAGCAAGTTTCTGAAGTTTACTTACTTTGGTTCAGTTTTTCTTCCCTGCATACAATTTACTGCAAGACTAGCACAGGGCTTATTTTAACTTTTTTTTTCTTTAGGAATGTTGGCAGAATCCACTTAGTAGGAGAAAAAGAAGAGAGTTATATAGAAATAAGGAAAACAGAAATAAAGAAGAGAAAAGTAGGTGCACTATAGCTTTACATTTAGAAATGCAAGAAACCATGAGGGTTGCCATCTCATCACCCTGCATGCAGTGCTGCTATAGGAAAAGGAGAAGTACCCAAAAAACCAAAGACAAAGAGAAAAAGAGGCCTCTTCTTCTTTTCAATGAGCCTCATGACAATTAGTCTCAATAGTAATAATGGTGTCAATAAAAGAAAAGAGTGCCTTTATGTTAGGAGAATCATCAGTGGTGGCACAATGAAGGACCTGTAGTAAGGAAGATAAGGTCTCAAAGAATCCATGCTATTCAGCAATACATGGGAAATCTGCTTAATCAGCAAAGCACTGAAAGTATAACATTTTAAAAAGAGCACAAGGAAAAATAAGAAGAGAAAGGCCTACCAGGTTCAGGGTGCTGAGGAATTGGGCACAATTGGCAGTCAGGATAAATAGGCAGCTGTCATGCAGTAGCAAAAAATGCCTGTTAAAGCTTGGACAAAAAAAAGGGAACTGAAGTACTGCTAAGATAACACCATTTTTGTTGAACTTAACAGAGCACTTTAAGAGGGCATGGTTATCAGGAGGCAAAGAAACAGTACTCCCACTAGAGGCAGCTCTAGCAGGATGGCTGATAAAGTTGTGAGGACTAATGGAGATGCTGCATGGAGGCATGAGCAGATAAAGAAAGAGTCTGAAATTGAAAAAAGGGTTTTTATAATAGCACAAGAAGAATCTGAGACAGGAAGCAGCAACAGCAGTGAGATAAGACAAAAATTTGCAATTTTTTTTCAATAAAAAGAAAAAGAAAAGAATAATGCATGTCTTACAGATAGAATAGAAATGTGTGGTGCTTGGGAACAGCAGCCTGACTGAGGGAAGTCAGTTTATTAGTGTGAAGGAGGTGATATGCCTGTCTTACCAGAGACAGGCTACAAAGTCATATATACAAAAAGAATATAGAAAAACTGTGAAAAACTGTAAGCAATAAATGTCAAAAACTGTGGATATAGAAATGACTTGCTGAAAAATTAAAAATGAGCCAAAAACAAAGAATGAACCTGCCAGCAGATAAGCAGCAAAACCAAGAACAGAGCAATATGATTCCAAACAAGTGGCAGTGCCAGTAAAACTGGATCACTGCCAGGAACTGATTTACTTGTGTTAAATACAATGACTCAGCTGGTGTTCACAACTCTATATTAGTGTATGTACCTGTTGAATACAATGACCAGTATATGCATTAGTCACTTTGTACTCATAAATGTCACTAAACAACATACCTCAGCCAGTATGTTCATGACTGAGATATGTCCCAACTTCCACCTCCATATATCTCCTCTTGTGACATCACCTCTTCCTAGTTCCTTTCTCATGTGCTCCATGATCCTCCTTTCAACACTCCCCCAGGCTCGTGGTGCTTGTCAGTTCTCTACCAGCCAGAGTTTTGGTGCACAGCTTATGGTGCTGTGCTTGAGGTTTTTGCTGCTAGGTGTGTAACTTATCTTGATCCTTCCCTCCTCCTCCACCTTGTTCCAAATGAAGTGATGTTGCATGTCAATGTGTTTCACCCTATTGTGATTTCATTTATTCTCAGCAATAGCTATTGAGCCTGTATTATCCCCAACAAGTGTGGCTAGGTTCAGCACCTCCATCCCAATCTCTCTCATTACAGCATGCATCCACTATATCTGCTCACCGGCTCTTTCCAACACAATGTACTTGGCCTCAGTTGTTGACATCAAGACAGTTTCCTGGTATTTGGAGCTCCAGCACATTGGTCCACCTGCTTGAATGTACACACCACCTGATATGGATTTCTGAGTATCAATGTCTGAGGCAAAATCAGCATTGTAGTAGCCTAGTGGTGCATAGTTGGTATACTTGGGTCCACTAGATTGCAGTTTATAATGCAATGTTGCTTTGATGCATTGCATGATGTGGAGCAATGTATGCCAGTGTGCCTTTCCAGGATTTGCTATAAATCTATTGAGTGATGTGATTGTGTGGGCAATATCTGGTCTAGTCCCAATCTGAGTGTACATTAACAGCCTGAACATCTCTCTGTAGAGCTTGTTGCGCATATATTCTTGCTCTTCTGCTGTGGTTGGTGCTTAAGCTTGTGATAGAGTGATACTGTGAGGCAATGAGGTGTATTTTAGTTTGCAGTCTGCCATTCCATACTTTTCTAATGTCTGCTTCAAGTACTCTTCTTGGTCTAGGTTGGTCTCTGCTAATTCTGATCCCCAGCACAAACTTCAACTCAGGTCCTTGATTTTGAACTGTTGCCTTAGTTCCTTCCATGCTCTTATCCCTTCCTCCTCAGACAATGACATTCAAGACATATCATCAGTATATGTGCTTGTGATGGTCTTTTCCCCATTTCTGATCCTCACTCTCACAGATTGGTCTGCTTCCAATCTCTTGTATCCTAGTCTTTTCATATTGTTGTCCAGGATGCACCACCAATTTCTTGCCGCATCCATCATTCTGTATGAAGCTTTGTCCACTTAGTGATACCAGGCTCCTTTCCTCATTGTCCCTTCTGTTTCCTTCACCGCCACCCTCTGAACTCCCCTAGACCCATTTGCCAGCTATAATGCCCACCTCATATACATCGCTTGGCTTGACTTCATACCCCTCAGGCTGCTCTATCAGTGTGAGGACTTGCACTAGTGCATTTAGATAGGCACTAGTGTAATTGATCTGCCAGAGTTCATAGTCCAGTACCATCCCAACCACTAGGTTCATTCACAACAACTTGTACCTCACCACTGACGCATAGGTAGCAAAATAATCAATTCTGGAGATTTGCAAGAAGCCTTTTGCCACAAGTCAAGCCTTCCACCCAATGACCTTCCCATTGGCATCATACTTCAGGATGAATGTTCAGTGGTTCTTCATTGTCCATGCACCCTCAGGGTGGGGGGACTAGTCTCCAGACTTTCCATTCCCTCATTCTTGCCATCTCTTGGTTCATTAGCGCATGCCATAGATCCAGGCATCTCATTGCTTCCAAGTATGACCAAGGGATTCAGGTGGTTTTGTCAGTCTCTTGAGTCACTGTGGCAAGTGCACTGGGGCATGCCTAGTGTATCATTGTCACTAAGATCCATGAGGTCAGACAGATCAGACAGGTCCTCTTGGGGCAGCTGGGTGGTTTATGCAACATGGAAGTAGTTGCCTTTGCTGCCAACCAAGCCAATCAATGAGGTTTGACCATACTTTTCCTGTTCCCAAAGTCAGATGGAGTAGTAGTCTCGCTTACCAGCATCTGTGCTGGCATCCTTGTGTTAGTATTGATGTTTGTAGTGTCTGCCAAGTCATCTGCAATGCCAAAAACCTCAAAGAGGTTTGCGGCTGGACCATCTTGAGAATCTGGGAGAATGCAATATGCTGTGCCCTCTTTGAATACAACATCTTGTGACTGAAACATTTGACTTGTTGCACATTCCAAGATCTTGTAATCTCCTGCTACAAAATAGCCCACCAGCACTCCCTTTACCAATCATGGGTTGAACTTGCTGGTGCCATCCTCTTGCAGCACCTTTGCATATGCAGTGCATCCAAAAAGTTGCAGGTATAAAACATCTGGCTTGCATCTTGTTCTTATCTCATGCAAAGTCTGTCCAAGATGGCATGCTGTGGGTACTAGGTCCAGAACATGAATGGCTGCTGACATGGCCTCAGCCCAATAATGTGCTGGGAGCTGAGCATTGCCCAACATACTTCTTGCAAGATCCAAGACAGTACAATTCCTGTGTTCAGCCACTCCATTTTCTGTGGATGAGTAGGAGGCAGTCATCTCATGCCTGATGCCATGTCATGTACAGTAACTGTTCCACAGGTCATTCTCAAACTCTCAGCCATTATCTGTTTGGATGCATTTCACTCTCAACTTATGTTGGGTCTCCACACAGACATCCATGGACTCCAGACACATGATGGTCACCTCCTTTAACTTGTGTGTGAGATACTATGCCTCACACCCAGTGCCAGCTTAGTGAGTTGCCAGCATCATCAAGATCTTCTCACCTGTGGTCTGAACATGCACTGGTCCCCATAAGTTGAACGCAACATGCTTAAACAGAGTTGTCTCTGCAGGTACCTTGGCATCAAAATGGTACCTAGTCTGTTTCCCCATCATGCAGTCCTCACACTTCTCATTGACTGACTTCTTCATCATAGATAGGCCTTCAACTATATTACATTGAATCATTTCATAGATCATGCTTTCTCCCACATGTGCCAGCCTCCTGTGCTATGTCTCAAGGTCCATAGGGTGGTTCAGAGATTGGGTGGTCATGGCCGGTGGATGGTGCAGGGGGTGCAATGAAGTTAACAACAAACATGGTGCTCAACATTAGACACTTCATGAATAGCCTGCTGTTTGGAGCTCATAGGGTTGTGCCTGATTTGTCAATACCCAGTTTCACACCCTTCCAGACAAGGGAGCCAATTGAGATAAGGTTGTGGTCCAAGTCAGGAGCATGGAGCACATCTTTGAAAACAACCTCAATCATCTCCCCCTCATACTCCACTCACTTTCTGACCCTGCCACGTCTACATATTTTGAACATTCCTTTTGCGGTTATGCCTGTCCAGTCACCCTCACCAGGGTCACCATACATCACAAAATCACTACAATCAGCAAAGAAGTGTTGACTAGCAGCCGAGTCTGTGAAGGTAACTCTACCAGCTTTGCATGGCTCCATCAGGGTTGAGAAAGCTAGGCATTGAGAAAGCTGGGCATTGGTGGTTGCCTGCATTGTCCACTGATGTCACTGTTGAATTTGCTGTCAGAGTGCTGCCGATTGTGTTGGTGGTACTGCTTGTTGATGTGCCACCCTTGTTTCTCTTCCAATCCAGGTACTGGCCCTTCATGCCTTCACCCTTCCTGAAGCACTTGTCAATGGTGTGCCCCACATGTCTGCAGTTTGAGTTTGAGCACATTATGTTGGCCTTGTTCTGGCATCTCATCTGAGTGGCTAATGTTAGGTTGGACTTTGCGGGTGCAGTTGCTATTGACCCATGCAGGAGTAGGGCATGTGTGGTGAGTTGTACTATAACTTTTGCTGATGTTCCCTCATGCAACAAGGTAACAGGGGCCCATGACAATGACATCAACTTGATAACAAGGTAACAGGGGCCCATGACAATGGCATCAACTTGATAATATATGCATGGGATTGTCTGTTGTCTATTCCAGCTCCCTGGCTGTTGGCCTTTGCTTATGCCATATGTAGTGCTCTGAAGTGACTCTCAATGCTAGTCCCACCAATGTATTTTATGGTGTTTAGTTCTTCCTCTGCATGAAGTAAAGCTAGGTTGGATCATGCATCATGTATCAATATAAGTGAAAACCATGCATCTGCTGCAGATCCATCCATCCTGACCCCTGCTCCAATGAGGTTTACTATGTTGAGGGTGATCATGCTTCTTGCATATGTGTCATGCTGGAGCCACTCATTGGGTGTGGAGTTTGCTGCCCCCCCAGTTGGCATCTGATTAATTGTTTACTCCTCATCCTGCACGCTAAGTGCTGGGTTCCTGATATCCCCCATCAGGTATTCAAGTAGGCTGCATCTGCATGCTGCTTTGGTGATGCTTATTTTGAATGATGTCCAGTTCAAGCCATTGGGTTTCTTATCTGTGGGCAGCAGGAACAATGTGAGGTTCTGGGACAACATGTTAAAGTTGTTTCTGGTGGTTTGGTGGTTCAATTTTGTAGTTTAATGAGTCCAGGAAAAATTTTCCATGAGTGTACACTGATTGCTGAGTAGCACAGGGCCCTAACCTGTTGAATACAATGACTCAGCCAATGTGCTCACAACTCTATATTAGTGTATGTACCTGTTGGATACAATGACTAGTATATGCATTAGTTACTTCATACTTGTGAATGTCACTAAATGACATACCTCAGCCAGTGTATTTATGACTGAGGTCATGTCTCGACTTTTGCCTCCATATATCTCCCCTTGTGATGTCACCTCTCCCTAGTTCCTTCCTCATGTGCTCCATGATCCTCCCTTCAACAACTTGGTATCAAGATATCAAAATACCCTACCTGATATCCAAACTGTCACTCCTGTTGCCCTATTTTAAGTCCAATGTCAGACAACTTTGCTAGCACTCACATCAATGCTAGAGGTCTCACAGACTAGAGAGAACCCAGAAGAGGAAGAAGATAGAAGAAGGAAAGGATATAAGTCACATGGACATAAAGAAAAACACTATAGGCTCACATGGATAGCTAAACTGTCACCTGGAAAAAGAGTACCTGAGTGGCTGTAAAATCATACCACTTTTTGAATGGTCTGTGTGCAGGGAAAAAGGTATAAAAAGAGATCAAATCCAGGGGAAAGGGCAAGGAATTTGTTGTGGAGCTTAATGTCCAAGGAAATTGACTCTTAGGCTTCCAAAAACACCTTTCTGCAAGTCTTTAGTTAGAACCAGGAAAAAAGGATTGGGCTTGCAGGGGCCATATGGAATGAAGCAGGCTAAGCATATCTAGAATTAGATGTTGAGCAAGCAGATGCTGGCATAAAGATTCACTAGATTGGCATGTAAGCCATGTATTACCCTAGAAAATAGCATTTGGTGACTGTGATTGCCACTGTACATGTCAACAATTTCCTAATAATAGTAAGCTCCAAGGACAAAAAAAAAAACAAAAGGTTCAAGAACTAGTTAAAAGAAGTAATTATAGGCAACTTCAGACATGGGTACCCTGTAACACATTGTTGACATATACAATGAGTGGGACAGAAGAAACCATACCATAGCTCTCCCTTAGACAGCCTTTATCAATTGTATTATTCAGCAATTTAGGCAGAAAGATACATACCTGCTCTCATTACCCATACACTCAGGGACCAAACTCAGGCACACAAAACACAAAGCTCAGACTGAGGAGGAGAAGAAAGACATTGCCTGCTGACCCTACAGATCACTCATCGGTTACCTATTGTACTTGCTACAAGGCCCAATATTGCATATGCAGTGCAGCAACCCTCAGAATTCCTGGATAAGTATGACAGACCTCACTGTAATGCAGGAATTTGACTGATCAGGTATCTGAAGGGGGCCAAGAAATTGAAGCTGAGGCTAGGAGGACTGTTGATAATACTGAGAGGGTTCATGATGCCAACTGGGCAAGTTGCATGGACATAAGGAGAAGCACAAGCAGGTATACATAGTTCCTGGGCATAGAAGCAATCTCATGGTTGGTGTGAAGGCAGAAAATGGTGGCAACATTATTATGCAAGGCAGATCATACAAGACCACCTGAAAGAATACATGGCAGTATACAAAGCTACTCAGGAATGCATCTGAATAAGTATATTAATGATGGAGATTGAACACAAATTCACATAAATACCCACAACAATGTTTTGTGATAATATAATGATAAAGCAGCCATCATGCTCTCAGAAGACCCAACAGCACATGCAAGCCCAGATAGTAAAATAAACATTGAATACATCAATATAAGGGATAATATCACTGACATGTTCACAAAAGCACTTCCAAAGCTGCTATTCCTCTGCTTGTGCCACATGCTAAGAGTTATATGACTCACCATTATCCATATACAAGGAGGAGTATAAGTGCTGTGTCTGTAGTAAGGAGGAGTGTTGGTGTAAGGGGATGCTCACAATGTGGGATACTCCTCACAAGGCAAGGCCAGAATCAAGGGTTGGAGCGAGCAAGGGTGGTGGTGAGCAAGTGATAAGGCCAGCAAGCAGTGGCAGCAAGGCAAGCAGGATATATGAGAGACAGCACAAGCGAGCAAGAACAACACTAAGGGAGCAGACAATTGGTCAATGGATAGACCTGAAGACACTGCTATTGATTGATCTGAGGATATTCTATCCTACAGACCAGCTTATATACTACATTGGTGGCTATGCTATGACTAATGCTATCTCTATATATAATGGTGTAAGGGCAACCTCAGAGAGCTGTGGAACTCACACAACTGGCAGAGGGATATCCAAAGATGTATTAGCAAGTGGCTACAGTACTCACCTGGCAAAGGGATATCCAAAGAGAATAAGTCTGAGGAGTCCCTATGCCAGGATGTGGATGCTTCTGGGGCCCCAGAAGCATGGGAATCAACTGTATAGTACACATAAGCCACTGAAAAAGGAGTATGGGAATAAAAGATGAAAAACTCGGACATTGCCAGAGAATGGATTGGTAATGTCCATCAGGTGACTCTGGCAAGTCAGGTGGTCAGAAAAGGGTCAGATGACCAGGAAGAGATCAGATGACCTTGAGAACGATGTCAGGTGATCAGAAATGCAGACACAATATGTACAGAGAATATCTAAGGGGAGAAGAAGAGAAAAGGAAGGGAAAAAGGAAAGGAAACAGGAGAAAGGAGAGAAGAAGGAATGGGCTCAGGAAGGGATGTCCCCTTACATCACCCCCCCTCTAGCTTGCAGCACCCCAATGCATGCTATGCTGACTGGAACAGTGTTGATGACAGAGTGTAGAGGCTCCGAACCAGTTTGGGGGTATCTGGGTGCCTGTCATAGAATTCCTTCACTCGGAGGGGGGCCCTGACACCCTTGGCAGGTTCCCAGGAAGAGTCCTCATAGCCAAAACCTTTCCACTTTACCCAATACTGGAGCTTGTGGTGGAAAATGCGGCTGTCTAGGATGGCCTCGACTTCATAGTGCTCTTCATTGTCCACAATTATTGGTGGTGGTGGGGGGTCCGCTCCCCAACCTGGGATTGGATCTGCAACTGCAGGCCGGAGTTTGACAACATGGAATACCAGATGAATACCACACATTGCCCGGGGTAGGCACAGATAGTATGCTAAACATTCCACTGCATGCTCCACTGCATAAGGGCCCAGGAACTTGTGAGAGAGCTTCTTGGATGGGTGCATGGTCTGAATGGCTTTGGCATCCAAGTAGACCTTGTCTCCAGGCATATATTCTGGTGTGGGAGTCCGCCGCTGGTTATAGTAATGGGCCATGTCATCTTTGGCCTTGGCTAGAGCTGCCCTTGCCTCCTCTTAAGCCCATTTCATGCGGTTCACAAATTTGTTTATAGACTCATTCTGAGAGGGATACTGGCGTGGTTCAAAGCCCATGCATGGATTACGTCCAGTGTCGAGCAGGAAGGGTGTGGTCTGTGTTGCAGAGTGCACATGGTTGTTGTACTGGAACTCTGCATCTGGAAGCAGCTCATCCCAGTTGTCTTGCCATTTGCTGCAGAAGATCCAGAGGTACTGTTCTAGCTCTTGGTTGATGCGCTCTGTCTGACCATCTGACTGGGGGTGATATGCAGTGGAGGCCTGAAGCTTGATCCCCAACAGGCAGTACAGTTCCCTGGTGAATTCTGCAATGAACTGGGGACCTCAATCTGACATGAAGGCATTGGAGAGGCCATGCAACTTCCAGACATTTTTGCGGTACAGGTTGGCAGCACCCAGTGCAGAGCAGGTGATAGTGGTGGGGATGAAGTGCGCTCTCTTTTCTATGCTGTCCACAACCACAATGACAGCATCATAGCCATGTGCATCTGGCAGTTCTGAGATAAAGTCCACTGAGACCACACTCCACCTTTCTTCAGGAGTAGGAAGAGGGTGCAGCTCATCCATTGGCACCTGATGGGAGAGCTTGGTTCTAAGGCACATGTTACAAGTGCTAGTGTAGGCACCAATATAGCGTGACATCTGGGGCCACCAGTAGTTGCGCAACACCAGTTCCAGAGTCTTCCAGCGTCCTGGATGCCCTGCCACCTTGGAATCATGGTGCTGCTGCACAATCTGCTACCTCAATTCTGGGTTATTCTGGAATGTTAGAATCCCTTGGTCCAATTGCCACTCCTGACTGTGAATGGAACGGGTCCCTGTCTGTCGGCCTGCCTTGAGCATTGCTGCTGCTTTAGCCACCACATCCTCATGGAGTCCTTCTTGGTTGCCCTTCCGTATATCTGCCAGAATGGATACCTCTTCACCCTGGATTGTCAGACCTTCAAGTGCCCAAATTGCAAACCTCTTTGTCATGGATCTCGTAGTTGTAAGGGTGACCTCAGAGAGCTGTGGAAGTCACACAGCTGGCAGAGGGATATCCAAAGATGTATTAGCAAGTGGCTACAGTGTCAGGTCCCGCTGACAACGGGGGCTCAGCTACACTGGCGAGTCCTTACTAGGCGAGCTCGGGAGGCTATGTACGGGTCCGGGGCTTCGCGGAAGCTCCGGGTACAGCTACGAGTGGTCCGGGGGGAAGTCCAGACACTCCAGGGTATGAATAGTGCCGCGCGCAAAGTAGAAAGTGCTCCAGGTAAGGGAGTACGGAAGCAGGGGAAATAGGTAAAGAAACGGGGAAAGAAACAGAAAGGAGAAATGAGTCATGGAACGGAACGAGGCACGGAGATGGGAGACGAGAGACGAGAGACAAGAGATGAGACCGGAGAGAGAGAGAGGCAAGAGAATAGATTGAGATTGAGATAGAGACAGAGACAGAGACAGAGACATGGAAATACGGAGAACTACGGTTAATATCAAGACTACCTGACTCGTATGCTATCCTATGGTTTATGTACTACCCTTCCGCTAAGTCCCGGGTAGGATTCTAGCCAGGACTGGGACATCTGATTCCTCCAGCTAAGTCCCCGGACTGGCTCCCAGCCCCGGGGTCATGATAGTGGTCGGGGTGTGCTGGCGCGGGTTACGGCGGGCTTGTGTCGGGCGGGTCGGCGGTTATGCTGCGTGATGGTGGCGCCCCTCGGCGCCACAGAAGCAGGTGGCATTGTGACATGCCGACAGTTCGCGGGAGGAATGTTGCAGAACGTTATGTGATGGCCAGGATGCTGGGGGTCCGGGTGTGTCCGGTGACAGGGAAGCCTTGGGGTGACGTGTCGGCCGAGATGCCGGGGTTTGGTGATGGCCAGGGATATGTCCGGAGATGGCCGCGGGTGTTGCCGGTGCAGCGTTGGGAGGTTGTTGGCAGTTCCGGAGGTGCACGAGGGGTGCGGAGGAGGTGTGTGTTGGGGCCGGGGCAGCGTATGGAGGTCCGGAGATGGTGGGGTCGTGACATTACCCCCCCTTCAGCGTCGAGACCCTTCAAGATGGGGGCCGCGGTGGCAGTGCCATGGGAATTCGAACCCCAAGCTAGTGTTGGCACAGAAGTTTGTGGAATTGAATTCGAAGACGTACGGCAGCCATCCAGGAGGTGCTCTGGGGGGATAAAAGGAGGGCTCACCACGGTTGGTTCTGGGTTATGTCTTCACCTAGTTCCTCCTCTGGTCCCCCTACTCCCCCATCCTCCAATCATAACCGCGTAGCGTCCTGGGAGGCGTACAAGGTGCTGTTGAGGTTGGACCGGTCTCGGGGGATCTCGGATAACTGTAGTAACAAAGAGATAACCTCAGTGGTTGGAAACACTTAGCAATATATTGGGTATCTACCTGTAGTAACAAAGAGATACTACAGACTATCAGTAATATATTAAGTGTGATATAAGAATTGACTTACACCTCAGTGGTTGGAAACACTGAGGTGTCACAAGTAACAATCGATTGAAAAACATATGATTGTCCAAATTAGGAAGTAGTCAGCTGTTATACTCAACACTCCCCCTCGATGTGAACATGGATTAGGCGACGCCAAGTAGTTCACAGAACTTCTCGAACTTGACGCGACTTAGCGATTTCGTAAATGCGTCCGCGATCATATCGGCAGTGGGAAGGTAATGAATGTGAACGTGACCGGAGGATACAGTCTGACGAATGAAATGGAAATGAACATCGATGTGTTTTGTACATGCGTGAAACGTTGCGTCCTTTGAGAGCCGAATGGCGCCTTGATTGTCGCAGTACAAGTCAGTAGGTAA